>WNGS01090057.1:0-17856 GCA_020271785.1 Procambarus virginalis
ATGTTCGTTTGTTCAAATCGCTAATCTCCAAAAGTTCTTCACCAATTGCTTTGAAATTTTCACATAATATTCTATTCACATCTGGCCAGTTTTTATATACATACTATATAGATGACACGTCTGTGACAGTAAAAAAAAAAAACATGCTTTTTCAGAAAACTGTGTTTTTCATGTGAGGGAAATCTTCGAAACCTCTTTATCAATTGCTTTATAATCTTGACACAACGTTGCATTCGAATAGGTGCGTCTTTTTTATATATCTACCATATACATGCCTCACCTGTGACAGGAAAAAACTGCTTTTCTGGGGGGGGGAGCCCCTACGGCTCCCCGGAGCTATCCATGGTTGATATGGATACCCTAACTATTTTGCATCAGTTGATGTGGGTTGAGTTCCAGGCCTACCGGGGACCATGAGCCAGAACCTGGTCCCCTCAGAGAGGCACGGGGCAATGGCCCATAGAAATGCACATGTGATTTGGAGCATTCTATATCTGCCATCGACCGGGACAGGCACCCAGAAAGGTAAGCGCCACAAAACAAACCCCTATTCTGGTTGACAACAAAATCGACAAACGAGTGGACAGAACTCCCCCAGGAAAACGAACTAACAAGCATGACATCACACGAGCCGCGCCGCATGTCTGCGCAGCTCCACCCTCCCCGGGAGGGGGAAAGGGAGCCCCAGACCCCCGCGCCGGCGATCCCCGCCTCAGTTCCTCGGTTGATGGGATAATGCACGGTCATGTGGCTCCAGCTCCGGTCTTGTTTTAGTGCTGTGACTTGTTTGCAGTGCTGCTCTTATGGTGATCGTGTGAGCTGGGAGTAGTATTCTCAGGTACTCGGGCTGCATGTGCTTAGGGTCACCTTCCCTGAGTGCCCTGTAAGTACCGCCCTTGGGGCTTGGGGTTGCCTTGCACAAGTCACCTTGGGTCTACCTCTGTTGGCTTTTCGCTGCTTGGCGTTTGGCCGCCCCGAGTGTTTGGGAGTTTTACTCCCTTGTTTACCTTGGGTAAGTGGTAGTTGTAACACGGTGTGGGGCGCAGGGCACTGCGTAGCTAGTTTTCACCTATGACAGCGGCCGGCTCTGTTACCTCTGGGTACGTTGTCCACTTGTGTGGTTTTTCTTTTATATTTGTTTTTGCCTGGTAGGGGGGTCTGCCTTGTTCCCCCCCCCTTTATATTAGGTTCGTTTGTGTGGTGGCACCCCCTGCTTCGCCCTCACGGGTGGACACGTCCCGTGGGTTCAGCTTTAGCAGTTTGCTTGGTACTTTGGGGCGCCGGTTAGCAGTGCCCTGCCTGGGATAACCCTTAGCAGACCCAATCTAGGGGCCCTGGAAAACCCCCGGGGGCTCTCGGGTCCGATTGTGGAGACCCTTGCGTCCCCTCTCACTTTGTGCGAGTTGAGGTTTGCTCTGTCCCTTTGTCTCAGGGTGACTCTCCTTGTTTTTGCCTCCGTCATGCTGCCTGTTGGTCGGTGACACATTCGACCCTGAGTCCTGCGAGCTTTGTTGCTTGTTCGTGACTCCATTCACCCAGTCTGCTGATGAATTCCCGTGGGTGCAGGCAGCTCGCGCGTTGCAGGGTAGTTTGCAACGCGCTCAGGTTTGTCGCTTCCCGGACGCCCCGATGCTGCCCCGCTTGTGTAGGGACACAGACTTGGGGGTTTTGGTCGCTTCAACCTTGGTTCTTCCACGCCCCCTTGTTTTTCCCCCTCCTGCTTCCGGCCCCTACGCATCTGTAGGCTTCGGGGTCGGGCGGGGTTAGAGGTTCTGAGACTTGGGCAGTTTCGGGGGTTGCCCCGTCCGGGGTAGCTGCAGAGGCATTCGAGTCTGTTCCTCCGGCCGATGCTCCGGGGTCTCACCAGTGGGCCCTTTCTCTAACAGCTCTCTCGGCTGCCCCGGCTTTTTCTTGTGGGGCCGGGGCTTTGGAGGTCGACTCGGCCCCGGGGCCTGGTGTAGAGGCTCCTGGGGTTGAGGAGGAGCGGCCTTGGGGGGCTTTATGCTCCATTTGCCCCACCTGGATTCCATCCTTCTGAGCGGGGCTTACTGTTGCGAGGAGTGGGGTTTTCTTTCCCCCCTCTGCGTACGAACTGGGCTTGGGTTCTGCTCCTCCCGGGTTCGGTTCCGTGTCCCTGTGGTTCCTTCGGTTCCGTCTTACGGAGTTTTCGGCTAACCGCATCTCTTCGTCTGCGGTGCAGTTGGCCTTTGCGGCTTACCTCCTGCGTGTCCTGGATCCTTGTAGCAGTTTTGGGCTCTTTGTAGCGTTTTGGACTCCTTGTAGCCGTTTGGGCTCCTTGTAGCAGTTTGGGCTACTGTCGCCAGTTGGGCTGCTTGTCGCCGGTGGCGCTACTTCTCGCCTAGTTGGGCTACTTCTCGCCCTGTTGGGCTACTTTTCGCCCTGTTGGACTACTTTTCTTTCGCGTCCTGCGCATGCGCCGTGAGTTTTTTTAGGTTCCGGGCGGTGTGCACACGTGTTCTGTATCCATTTCTCTCGGGGGGCTTCGCCTCTCGCTCTCGCTTAACTACTGTTAAGCTTTATGCGATGTTTCTGTTGAACCACTTCTGAATACTGCCAACTATTTACTCAAGCTTTCAGCTACAAGTATCTTTAACCCGAGTTGCCTATTATTCTCTAAACTATAAATGTGATGAGGACCCAAGGAGTCCCTTAAAGTGTTTCAAGCATTGAGGAGATTCCAATGATCAACGTGGAGCAGGACCAGGTGAGGCTAGTCTGAGAAGAGACCCTCAAGGACTCTAACTCGACCTTGCTCCCAGGCCCTGTACAGTTGCTCTCGTATTTTCTCTGCTGATTCCGACAGCTTCGTGAAGCGTCTGCCACATGTACATTGGCGACGTACGCATTGCAGTTGGGAAAGCAAAATAGAAAACCCCACATCGTGACTGTTTCCTCTGTAACTGAGGTGAACCTTTGGTCAAAACTGTACATATATCTTATGTGTTCAATATCTTCACCATATGATATTCACTTCCTGGCCAAAACTGTACATGCAACTAATGTGCTCAATATCTTCACACATAACCCTCACCTCCTGGCCAAAACTGTACATACAACTAATGTTCCCATGGGCTCAATAACTTCACCACATAACCTTCACTTCCTGGCCAAAAATAGTTACCAATAAATCAACATATGGTCAAACACTCCACATAATGGACAACAATAAATGGGTACACTAACTTGTACATATATGTCTAGTATTGGTAAGTCCCTTGACGATTGTTCATCAATAACATTCCCTGAGGTAATTAAGATCAGCCATTCTCGACACCAAGACAAAAGAATATTACATGCATGGAAAGGTATGAGCAGTTGGTCATAGGAGACACTGCTAACGACCCGTTGTTGAGTGCCTTAAACACTCCACTGGGATGTTGGGGTAATGTTTACACTGATGCATCTGGCAGGGCGTGCGCCTCCCTGCTGGCTGAGACCCAGTAACAGTCTGGACTTCACACTGTCCTCCAAATATATCACCCCAGCCTCTTGTTTACACACTGCTTTTGTAACTATGTGCACCTGTGTACTGCTGTGGGAGTGGACGGGGTTAGAGGGAAAGACCCGGCTTAAAAAAGGTGAAACGTATGTGTCAATATGTTCACCAGTTATAATCACATCTCCACCATTCTAGTTCTCTTCACACAATGGGGACTCTCCACCTACTGAGTTCAGTAGTCATACCGTGCAAATGGTTTTACCAGAGATGAATTTATAATAATCTAACCCTATTAACACTCTTATATCTCTGATACGGTCAGATTTGTTTTATGGGTGAGCTAATTTGACTCGCTGCTGTTTTAAATGTTTAATTGTGATCCCTAGACCTGGCACATGTAGGTCAGATGGGATTGTGTCCATGAGTATAGAGAATACAGGTCTGATGTAACCACCCAAGGGAACGTAGGGTTTGACTACCCTGTAGGGTTTAGGTCCACTATTGGATAAAAACCTAAGTATATTCAGGGTGACCTGCATCACTGGTTTGAATTTCATTTGTTCTGCCGCCCTCCGTGTGACAAAGGTTTTCTTGGAACCCTCATAAAACAGCCCCTGACTAGTAGTTTCCTTTTCCCCTGAGGCAGAGTTAACATGGCTGTTGGTAGGGTTGCAGCAGCAGTGTTGGCTTGTGTCAACAGAGCCCCTGTACTGCCTTCCACTTGACAGTAGTTGACTGCTGCAGTAGTTTAGGGTTTAACGCCGGGTGACGATGGAGTTGGTCTCCTACCGTCACCCTTCACATTCCTGGCCGTTGTTGACGTGAGGAGGCTTGGTGGGCAGCAGCCGGGTGTGATGCTCCATGGAACAGTCCTCTACCGTCTTCACTAATCATGCTGGATGCTATTTCCTCTTCCTTATGTTTCGTTTAGCCTTCCCCCTCTTCTTCTTTCTAATTGTCATTTCCCGCCGATCTTTTGCATGCTTCATTATTCTTTCGAACATCTTCAGTTTTGACACCCAGATGTTTGGGGAGGCACACATTCACCCGTAGAACTGTGGCACCCGACGTTGTGAGGGAGGGGACGCTTTTATTGTCAATCCTCACCTTAGTTGCTGAACCCGATTACGACGGACTGACAGTTCTTAAGGTGATGATTGCTGGGAGTATACTCATGATGCACCCCTGGGACGGTGGGGGGGCCATCTTGCCGGGTGTTCTATCTTCTAATTGTGGCTCCATGGTGAGTATGGGGCTTATTAGTAAATTAAATTATAATCTACTCATTTCTATGCCACTGAATGATCCTCTTATAAATATAAATAAATAAATAAATGTTTATTTAGGTAAGGTACATACAAAAGATTTAACAAAGATTTATGGATTTATAGATAGAGATAGTACATACAATGCCTAAAGCCACTATTACGCAAAGCGTTTCGGGCAAGAAAACATTAATGACTAAAGCTTAATACTAATTGAGTATAAAGAATAAAATGTGTTGAGAACAAATAAAAATAGAGATAAAAAAAGGGGGAAACATGACTGAAAAAGCAGCACAAATACAATTAGGTCGACAAACAGCGTGTTTAAAAAAAACAGACATGGGTTGACAATAGAGGGGTAAGGTAGGTTACAGGGAATTTATTAGGTAGTGCTTCGTTTTTATCTAAACTGGTTGAGAGAGGTACAGTCTTTAACATGGTTGGGAAGGTCATTCCACATTCGAGGTCCCTTGATTTGTAGAGCATTTCTAGTTTGATTAAGTCGTACTCTTGGAATATCAAAACTGTATTTATTTCTGGTGTGGTGCTCATGGGTTCTGTTACAACCTTCAGTGAAGCTTTTGAGGTCAGGATTGGCATTACAGTTCAGGGTTTTATATATGTATAATACACATGAGAGAATGTGCAGTGACTTAATATCTAACATATTCAGAGATTTGAGTAGGGGTACCGAGTGATGTCTGGGGCCAGAGTTGGATATTGTCCTAATAGCAGCTTTGTGTTGAGTAATTAGAGGACGTAAATGATTTTGGGTAGTAGAACCCCAAGCACAAATACCATAGTTGAGATATGGATAGATGAGGGAGGAATAGTCACCAGGGCAGGGCGGGGTACATAATATCTATTTTATTTTATTTTATTATTTATTTTTATTAATGCATATACAAGAAGGTACATTGGGAATGTGTGGATACATAAAATGGTAATTACAGTCTTGTAAAGCCACTAGTACGCGCAGCGTTTCGGGCAGGTCCTTAATCTAAGAAAATTTTAAGTAGGTAAATACTTGCAAAATTTATAAAAAAATGATAACAGATACATGGCAAGAAAAAAAATTAGAGAAAATTGTAGATACAGTGTATTAAAGCACATAGGCAGCTAAGATTGATTGCAATGACAGCTTGAATGGCAGTTGACAAAAATTGGTAGGCACAAAACAGCATATGGCTAGCACATAAAGAAGTCAGCAAAGAACACAATGATAAGGTTGGTAGGGTTAAATACATAAAAATTAGGAGATTAGGAGATTGGGTAACACTAGGTACAGAGCAAATTTAAAGCTCAGTGTAGGAAACTAAGAAGATGAAATCAGGTACTTTTTGGTTTTGTTTTTAAATAAGGCAAAACTTTTACAGTTTTTCAATTCACTAGGGAGTGAGTTCCATAGACTAGGTCCCTTAATTTGCATAGAGTGTTTACACAGATTAAGTTTGACCCTGGGGATATCAAAGAGATATTTATTTCTGGTGTGGTGATAATGGGTCCTATTACATCCATCCAGGGAGAGTTTAAGAGCATGGTTTGCATTTAAAACAGGGTTATGTAAATGTAGTTGACACAAGAGAATGTGTGGAGGGAGTTAATATTTAGCAAGTTTAGAGATTTAAACAAGGGAGCTGAATGTTGTCTAAAAGCTGAGTTAGTTATTATTCTGATAGCAGATTTTTGCTGCGTGATGATGGGCTTAATCTGATTTAAAAAGAATGCCAACAGTTTTTGAAACTTTTTTTGATATATTTAGAATGTGTCCCTGGAAATTCAGCTTGTGGTCAATGAGAACGCCAAGGAATTTGCCATCTAATTTGTTACAAATTTGGGTATTGTTTATTTTGAGATTTATTTGATTAGAGGATTTATTGCCAAACAGAATATAGAAAGTTTTATCAATTTTAAGGGTGAGTTTGGTGGCAGTTAGCCAAAGATGGACTTTATTTAGCTCAGTATTTACTGTGGCATTTAGAGCAAGGGGGTCTGGACTGGAGTAAATGAAGGTTGTGTCGTCAGCAAATAGAATTGGTTTGAGGTGTTGGGAGGCATTTGGAAGGTCATTAATGTAGATGAGAAAGAGGAGAGGGCCAAGTATGCTGCCCTGAGGAACACCAATGTTGATGGGTAGGGTGGGAGAAATTGAATTATTCACAGAAACATACTGGAGCCTGTCAGTAAGGTAAGATTTAAGGTATTGCAGGGAGTGTCCTCTGACTCCATAATGATGTAATTTAAGAAGAAGGTTTTGGTGGTTGACAGTATCAAAAGCCTTACGCACGTCCACAAATAACCCAACAGGAACTCATTTTTATCAAGATCTGCATGAATCAAGTTAATCATACTAATAGGTGCATCGTTAGTGCTTTTTTTTGGATCTGAAGCCATATTGACATGAGCTAAGTATATTGTGTTTGGCTAGATAAGAGTAAAGCTGCTTAATTAGTTTTTCAAATATTTTTGACAAGTTAGGCAGGATTGATATGGGTCTGTAGTTGTTAACATCTGTGAGATCACCACATTTGTGGACAGGGGTTACTCTCGCTTTTTTTTAGAATATCTGGAAAGGTTTGGAGTTCAAGTGACTTGTTGAAGAGCAATGCAATAGCAGGGGCTAAAGATCTGGAGGCTTTTTTTGTAAATTAAAGTTGGTATCTCCTCAAGGGCACTAGACTTGGTTTTAAGGGAAAGGATTATGTCAGTAACATCAGTGGAGTTAGTAGGCATTAGGTACAGAGACTGTGGATAGTTTCCTGTAAGATAGTCCTGGATATTAGTATTGGACGATGGAATATCATTTGCAAGGGATGACCCAATGGAAGAGAAGAACCTATTGAACTCAAGAGCAGTGTCAGAGGCTGAAAGCTGACCATCATTATTTGTCAGGAGTATTGGTTTGTTATTTATAATCTTCTTTGATCCCAATATTTGAGAAATTATGCTCCATGTTTTCTTAATATTGCCTTTTGTTTGGGTAAATTTGTCTTCGTAGTATTTAATTTTGGCTCTCCTAATTATTTTAAATAGCAATGATGAGTAATTCTTTGAGAATTCTTTGGAGACAATTCCTAACCTATACTTCTTCTCAAGGTCATGTCTTTTATTAATGGATTTAAGTATCCCCTTTGTAAGCCAGGGATTGTTTAGCCTTTTAGTTGTGACTTGTTTTGTTAGCATAGGACAGTGGGTGTTATAAGGCTGAGAGTTTTTTGAAGAAATGATTGAACTGCTAGGTTGATGTCCCCCATATGTTCCTAATTCAGACTCCCAGTTGACATTAGCAGCAGCAGCTATAAAATTACTTATAACTTCCCCAGGCTCGTGGGGTGGGCGCCCAAGCCCACCCTTTCACGTTCACTTTCACAAGCACTTTCGCGCTCTCCACACAAAAAAAAAAAAACTTGCCCCAAGTGCGGGCGGCGTTTCGGGCAATCGAGTGGCAACACTTAAAAGTGTATACTCTTTTCAATGTGCTGACCTTAATTTTCGATGTACATATTTCTTTTTTGTACCAATGTGTTCGCAATAGAATGTTCTAGAAGAACATATGTATAAAATGTCACCAAAGTGTGAGTTAAATCACCACCAAATAAAGAACTACGTCGATCACTAGCGGTGAGCTCCAAACAGCGACGAAACGTTTCTATTCTTTTCATGGTTCTCAACTCCACACTTGTCCTACAGCGTTAAATTTGGTATCACTGAGATTGCAATAAAATTCCCTACATGGACATAGGCATACAAATGTAGAATCATGATCGCGGCCCACCCGCAAGAGTGTGGGAAGTGGCCAAAGTGTTACCTGTTACTTTAGTTTAGTTTAGTTCATTTATTATGCACCCATACCATCTTGTGGGCGGTAGTGGAAAGGGTTACAGAGGCACATAATGGGCTCAGGAACTGAACCCCACAATTCATTTAGCTAAGCAAGTTACTGCACACCCATGGCACATCAGCGAAATCCCTATTGAAAAGTGTATATTCTTTTCACTGTCTGACCTCAATTTTCGATGTACGTACTTAATTTTTTTACCAATGTGTTCGCAATAGATGTTCTAGAAGAAAATATGTATAAAATGTCACACAAAGATGCGTTAGACCGGCACCAAATAAAAAACTAGGTCGAGTACACTCGTCGTGTAAACAATACAATGGTCTTACCACGATGATGTCGTTCTCCCAAATAGGCAATGTGGCTATTAGAGAAAACGGAAATTACATGGCAAACAGGTTTATACTATCCCCAAGTCGATCGGATAAGAATTAGATCTTATAGAAATATTTTTCAAATGCCGCTTGGGCGCAGCATTTGGGTGCATTCAAGAGAAAAATATATGTCGCGCTCAAGCGACATATGGGTACGAAAGTGTACTGGTTGAGAGAGGTACAGTCTTTAACATGATTGGGAAGGTCATTAGACATTTGGGGCCCTTTGATTTGTGGAGCATTTATTTATTTATTTATTTATTTATTTATTTATTATTTATTTATTTATTTATTTATATACAAGAAGGTACATTGGGTTTGTGAGAATACATTGAATAGTACAGTATTTCCGATCTTGTAAAGCCACTAGTACGCGCAGCGTTTCGGGCAGGTCCTTAATCTAACAGATAATTTTAATTAGGTAATTTCTATCATAATTGATAAATGATAACAAATACATTACAGAGAAAAATTAGATGAGAGAGCTTAGTAAGTATATTAAAGCACATTGTTATATTAAAGCTCTAATTGATTACATTGAACAGCTTGATTGGTAATTTAACAAGATTAATAGACACCAGTCAGCAGATTGCCAGCACATATAAGACAGCAATGATCACAATAGTAAAGATGTTCAAATTGGGAACATAAAGGTTGGGAGATTGGGTAGCAATAGATACAGTTTTCTGGTTTTCTGGTTGATTAAGTCGTACTCTTGTAATATCAAAAAGGTATCTGTCTTTATTGGTATTGTTATTATTGTGTATTATTCTGATCTGCTTTTGTGTCAAAATTTCTTCAAATTACCTGTAATCGTTTTTGTTGATTTTACTGTAAATATTCTACTTAAATTATCTGTTCCTGTAAAGAAAAAGCTGAAAATACCTGCTACATTTTATCAATTTACTGTTAATTTATCAAAAAAATTCTGCTATTTAAGGACTTGCCCAAACGCTATTTATTATTTATTTATTTATTTATTTATTTATTTATCATATACAAGAAGGTACATTGGGAATGTGTGGATACATAAATGGTAATTACAATCTTGTAAAGCCACTAGTACGCGCAGCGTTTCGGGCAGGTCCTTAATCTAAGAAAATTTTAAGTAGGTAAATACTTGCAAAATTTATAAAAAAATGATAACAGTTACATGGCAAGAAAAAAAATGAGAGAAAATTGTAGGTACAGTATATTAAGCACATAGGTAGCTAAGATTGATTGCAATGACAGCTTGAATGGTAGTTGACAAAAATTGGTAGGCACAATACAGCATATGGCTAGCACATAAAAGAAGACAGCAATGAACACAATGATAAGGTTGTTTGGGTTAAATACATAAAATTAGGAGATTGGGTAACACTAGGTACAGAGCAAATTTAAAGCTCAGTGTAGGAAACTAAGAAGATGAAATTAGGTACTTTTTGGTTTTGTTTTTAAATAAGGCAAAAGTTTTACAGTTTTTCAATTCACTAGGGAGTGAGTTCCATAGACTAGGTCCCTTAATTTGCATAGAGTGTTTACACAGATTAAGTTTGACCCTGGGGATATCAAAGAGATATTTATTTCTGGTGTGGTGATAATGGGTCCTATTACATCTGTCCAGGGAGAGTTTCAGAGCATGGTTTGCATTTAAGAACAGGGTTTTGTAAATGTAGTTGACACAAGAGAATGTGTGGAGGGAGTTAATATTTAGCAAGTTTAGGGATTTAAACAAGGGAGCTGAGTGTTGTCTGAAAGCAGAGTTAGTTATTATTCTGATAGCAGATTTTTGCTGGGTGATGATGGGCTTAAGGTGGTTTGCAGTGGTAGACCCCCATGCACAGATACCATAATTAAGATAGGGGTAGATTAGTGCATAATATAGTGAGAGGAGAGCAGAGTTAGGAACATAATATCTGATTTTGGAGAGTATACCAACTGTCTTAGAGACTTTCTTAGTTATGTGTTGAATGTGGGTGCTGAAGTTGAGTCTCTTGTCTAGGAATAGGCCAAGAAACTTGCCATCATTTTTATTACTGATGTTAATGTTGTCTATCTGTAGCTGAATTGCATTTGATGATTTGCTTCCAAATAAGATGTAGTAAGTCTTTTCGATGTTTAATGTTAGTTTGTTAGTTGACATCCATAAGTGGACTTTTTTTAATTCATTATTCACAACATTATTTAGTGTATGTGGGTTGAGGTCTGAATAGATAAGGGTAGTATCGTCAGCAAACAATATAGGTTTGAGAATATTAGAGACATTAGGCAGATCGTTTATATATATAAGAAATAGAAGAGGTCCTAAGATACTGCCCTGTGGCACTCCAACGGTAATTGGTAGAGTGGAAGAAGTTGTATCATTGATGGTTACATATTGGTGTCTGTCACTAAGATAGGATCGGATGTAGTCAAGGGCAAGGCCTCGGATTCCATAATGCTGGAGTTTAAGTAAGAGGTAGTTGTGATTAACAGTATCAAAGGCTTTTCTTAGGTCAATGAAGAGTCCAATCGGAAACTCATTTTTGTCAAGGGCTGAGTAGATTACGTCAAGGAGACTAATGATTGCATCGTTGGTGCTCTTTTGGGACCGGAAGCCAAACTGGCAGGGGCTGAGTATGTCGAATTTTACGAGGTAGGAATAGAGCTGTTTGTAAATAATTTTTTCAAATATTTTTGATAGAATGGGTAGATTTGATATTGGTCTATAATTGTTTATGTCCGCCGGATTGCCTCCTTTATGGACTGGCGTTACTCTTGCTTTTTTGAGGATATCAGGGAAGGTGTGACACTCTATAGATTTGTTGAACAGTAGGGCTATGGGTGGGGCAAGGGCATGGGAGGCTCTCTTGTATACAATGGACGGAATTTCACTGGTGTTCCCTGCCTTGGTTTTTAGAGAGTGTATGATGGACACAACATCTGCCGGGCTGATTGGTGAAAGGAGAAGAGAGTTTGGATAGCTGCCTGAGAGATATGTGTTAATATGTGTCTGAGTCTGTGGGATTTTACTGGCAAGATTAGCACCAACCGATGAAAAGAAACTATTAAATTCATTTGCCATTTCTAAATCAGTTGACGGTATATCCCCATCCTTGTAGAGTTTTATTTGGTTATGTGAGTGTTGTTTAGTTCCTAGGATACTAGAGATGGTTTTCCAAGTGCTTTTCATGTTGCCTTTTGCTTCATTGAATCTATTCACATAATATGCAAGTTTTGCCTTTCTTATGATACTGGTAAGCATTGATGAGTACCTTTTAGCTACTTCCTTTGAAACTAGGCCAATCCTAAGTTTCTTTTCATATTCATGTTTCTTGTTGATTGAGTTGAGAATGCCACTTGTGAGCCATGGATTGTTTAATCTTTTGTCAGTTACTTGCTTGGTAAGAAGGGGACAATGAAGGTTGTAGAGGCTTAGAGTTTTGGAGAGGAAGAGGTTAGCTAATGAATTTATATCCTGGGTATTATTGAATTCAGAATCCCAGTTAATATTGTGAAGTGCATCTGTAAGATTGCCTAAAGCTGATTCACTGTGTAGCCTAAATGAAAGTTTCTTGCTTTTTGGTGGTGTTATGTCCATGTTCGCTATGAGAAAGGTAGGATAGTGGTCAGTTGTTCTGTCGTAGATTATACCAGATACAAGGGGAGCTGTTATGTTTGTCCATATGTGGTCCAAGGTAGTGGCTGATGTTTGAGTGACTCGGGTAGGTTTGGTGATTGTGGGGATTAGCATACAGGAGTTCATGCTGTTAAGGAAATAGTCAACTTGAGAGCAATTTTGTTGACCCAGGTCAATATTAAAGTCTCCTCCCAGAATGATGTGGTTTTTGTTGAGATTGTTGTTTATAATAAGATTCCTTAGGTTGTCTGAGAAAGAAGCTATGTTAGTATTGGGAAATCTATAGATGGCTCCAATAGTCAAAGAGGATTTAAGGGATTTAATTGTAAACTGAGCAAAAGTATATTCACAGTAGTCATCTCTGTCACTAATAACACTGTTGCAGATAAATGTATCTCGGTAATATATAGCTGTGCCACCACCTTTTTTATTAGGCCTACAGTTATGAATGGCTTTATAACCAGCTAAGTTGTAGAGTTGGGTATAGTCTTTATTTAGCCAAGTTTCTGTTAAAATAATGAACGATAAGTTAGTACCTAGTGCTGTGAGTAATGCATTTAAATCGTCAAAATGTTTACCAAGTGATCTAACATTTTGGTTGTAAACTGATAAACAGGTGCTATTTTGGAGTTTGTTTTTAGCCTGGTGTGCTGTGAAATACTTGCAATAATGATGATCAATGTGCTGGTTGGTGTAGATATGAGACAGAAGATTTTGATCAGGATCAATATCAGTGTGCATAGAGATGCAGAGGGATCACGATACAAGATACACGATATAGCAAAACACAAGAATAAAAGCAAATACAATAAAATAGTAACAATTAGAAGTAAAATAAAGATCCAATAGATAGCCAGGAAGGACACAGAAGTTAGATAAAATAAAAAACAAAAAATCAGTAGAGACTGACAATATAAATGTAAAATAAAAAATAATAAAAAATAATAATCATAAAGTAAAATGATCTTAAGATAATTAGCTTAGTAATGGTTAATTAAAATCCTATAATTGGTATGAACCTAAGAAAACAAAGTGAGCTCAAATAGATAATTCCAAGAAAAAAAGATGACATGTAAATCTAAGTAAATCTTGAAATTTACTCTAATATAAATCTAAGTGTAAAAATAAACAGGGTGAGAGTATATTCATGTGGAAGATTTTACTATGATACTGAGGTAGATGCTTATATAAACAATTATACTATTAATTAATTCCAATAAATGATTACAAGAAACAAATACCAAGTTACTTTAAATATAACAGGGTAATAAAAATCCCTAGGTTTAGTGACAAGGGGATTAACTAAGACCAAATAATTAAGAGTAAAAAACAGCATTTCAACAACAAAGATGACAACAAAAAATAAAAATAAAAAAAAAACCTTTGGAAAGGAAAGGCAGAGCTTAAGTACACTTTGTTGTATGTGAGACTACAAATTATGTTCTGGTTATTCAGCTGATATCCCACAGTCATCCAGGAAAGAAGTGAGGTGTGCCTCAGTGGTTATGACATAAGTTTTTCCAGAGTCAGTTTTCCTAGCTATTATTTTACCATCACGCACAAAACAATGTTGAATAGCAGGGATCTTTTGCAGATTCCACGTAGTTTAAATAAGAGATTTTGTCTGAATCTGGTTAGACATTCGTTCACATAAACATTGGATTTCATAGCGACTGCAACAGTGATAAGGTCTGACTTGCGGGAGCAGTTTGTTTAGTTCATTTATTATGCACCCCCTACCCATCTTGTGGCAGTATGGAAAGGGTTACAGAGTCACATAATGGGCTCAGGAACTCAACCCCACAATTCATTTAGCTAAGCAAGTTACAATCTTGATGAGCTTTTACAAAATTCATATAAGTCGTCACATCAACAATGGGTTCGAGATAGACCTCAGTACAGGTTCTAAATTAAGCAACTGACATATGTGGAGAGCTAGTGTCACAATTATATATGTTTGTCCTGCACACCGCCCCCCATCCAGTGGGCAGCGGTGGATAGGTTACAATCACTCAGTTACTACCTACAGTTAGCAACTGGGGATATTTGGCTAAAATTCTGGTAGCAGATCATTTTGAATGAAATATTTACACATCGCTGGAACATTGGTTATAGAATTGTCTCTAAATTCACGTATCTTTTCGCACTCCATCACATAGTTACGGAGGGTGTGCGAATAATTTGTTGACACAGTTTACATTTGGTCAGGTCTACATCGGCAGATAATGAGAATTCCCAGAGATACTTGTAACCGAGTCTAAGCCGAGCAGTAGTAACATCTAGAAGTCTGCTGATTTTATTGGATGATCCATAGATGTGTGGCTCCTCTTGCATGATAGTGTGATGATAGATGAAATTACTACTGTGTCAATTTCACTTTGCCTCAGATCTACAAGATCTTGTTGAAGTTCTCGGTGTACTGCTGCTCTTAGATTGCTCATTGACAATCCAAGTTACACTCGACGGCTTCTTTAAAGGCAGATTCTTTGGCTAACTTATCAAGCTCTATCATGCATTCGGAGGCCAACATGAGATGGACCACATGAAATGGACTCTGTTACCATCCTAATAATTTTGTTGTATTTGTGTCTAGCTTCGGACACGAGCATGTCAGTTATGTCTTAAAGAATTGAGAGCATTTAAGGATGATAAGGAGTCACTTTCAATTTATGTAACAGGTTTGGAGACTTGTACACATTTCAGTGCAAGGAGCAAGGCAAATAGTTCAGTCTGAAGGTAGAGGCCCAGTTGTTTATACGGACTCCCACTCAAAGTACAAGCCATCGCCCATTGTCAGGACAACTGCACTTCCAGCTGCACCCGTGGTGCGGTGTAGGGAACCATCAGTGGGAGCAGCTATCTAACTTCACACAAATCTTCCTGTTATTTGTACCAGATGATTTCGTACCCACTCTATAAGCTGACTTGATGTCACTTGCTTCGATTGAATAATTCAACTTAGTACGCAATTCCTGGATCACGATGGCAGTACAATCTTCTCTGTCAGTTTTATGGGGAAAATCATGTGATGAGATGATGCCAGAATCAAGGAGCTTAAGTTGGTCTGATTCGTCTTGGGTGCAGTGTGTGTTGCTGTTGTAGGGAGTTAAAATGGTTCTCTAACTTTTGTAACATATCTTCTTGCTTTTTAGAGGTTGGGTATAGTCTTGGGTATAGTTGGGTAATTGTTTCTATTGTGAAGAACCTCCTGGAATCTCTTGTTGAGTTCTTCACACACTTCCTTGTCATTCTCTGTGTATCTGTTATCCCCTTTTCGCAGCTTCATCATTTGTTCCTTCACTGCTGTTTTCCCTCCTGATGTGGCTGTGGAGCAGCTTTGGTTGGGTCTTGGCTTTACTTGCGATGTCATTTTCAAACTGTCCCTCTGCATCCCTCCTCACTCTGAGGTACTCATTTTCTGGCCCTCTGTATCTCTCCCTGCTCTCTGGTATTCTGTTATTTCTGTAGTTTGTCCATGTTCTTTTACTCAGTTGCTTCGCTACCTTGCATTCCTGGTTGAACCATGGGTTTTTCTGTTGTTTTTTCGTTTTTCTCCTTTTGGACAGGGATAAACCTGTCTTCAGCTTCCTGGCACTTCTGGGTGACAAAATCCATCATGACCTGCACATTCTAGTCTCTAAGTTGTGTTTCCCATGGTATTCCCCTGAGGAAGTTCCTCATCTCGTCATATTTTCCTCTTCGGTAATTCAGTCTTTTTCCTCCGATCCCATCCTTGGATAGGTTATTCCTACCTCCACCAAGTACTCAAATCAGTACACTGTAGTCACTCATTCCTATGGGGGCTTCAACTTTGACTTCCCTTATTTCTGTTTACAAAATCATTCGTGCTTGAGATGCTTTTGGAGGAGATAGACCTCTCTCTTAGAATATGTGGATTAGCTGCCGTAAAAGTTCCGGCTCCATCTCCTTCAGTATTTATCTGCAACACAGACTGCAGGTAGCCGATGCTGTAAATCCAGACGCTATTCTGAGGCTGACAAGTTGTTATTAAATCTGAGACCGCTCGGATGCTACTGATAGAGATAATTAGACCTAGTCATCCTCCATGGAGAGCCCAGGTATAGTAACTAAAGGAGAACATCACAATAAAAGAATGACGTTGTAGATTATTCACAAACAATCAATAGATTCACGGGGCTGGATGCCTACCCTTTACCACACATAGATGAGATTGTGAATAATGTTGCTAGAATTTAAAGTATACAGCACGCTAGGACTCGAGAAGTGTCTTACCATCAAGTGGGTCTAAAAGAGGATGAAAAACCATATACAGCATTTGAAGCTTGTAGGAAGCCTATTATGATTTAATCGCTATCCCTTTCGGGGTCACATAATGGAGTGGCTAGTTTTCAAAGGGTAATTGACTGGCATCCTTGAGAAAGAGGAGTGGAGGGTAACCTTCCGCTTACGTGATGCTAGTGTTGTGTGTGTGGAGAGTCTGAGGAAGCCCATGATAAAAATCTGAAACATTTTATGGAGCTTTGCGAGAAGATATAACCTAACCCTGAATCTAGAAAAGTGTAGTTTTCGACTCAGGTCTATTACAGCTGTTGGTATATCTATACAAGAAGGAGAAATTAGAACTTGACCCGGAACGCCTCGAGCCACCTGTTAAAAATCTTTCCACTACCATCAGTAACACAGGTTTCTTTACGCAGACACAATGGGAAGGCTTCACATACTCTCGTTGGGTTGATGAGTTTTCTGAGAAGATCCGTCCTCTCTCTCATGCAATGATTTCCCCTTAATCTCGCTGCTGCTGCGTAAAGCTTTTGAAGGATTGAAACAAGACATTGCTGAGGCAGATGGTTCGAGCAATCGACCAACAACCAACAAATCCTTACACTGTGGAAACCGCATGCTTCAGATATGCTATTGCCGCACCCTAACACAGAATGAACAACCAGTAGCTTTTTCTCCCCGAACACTTTTCAAATAGTGAACAAAGGCACTCATCAGTGGAGAAGAAGCGTATGCCATTGTGGAAGCCAAGGAAGTGGCGACACTTCTTATTGGTCGCCATTTTCAGCTTGTGACTGACCAGCGCAGTGATCGCTTTTATGTTTAACTCACCAATCAGCTGGTAAGATTAAAAAATGATAAAAATTGCTAGATGGCGAGTCGAACTCTCCTAGCTGTTACCACTATGACATTGTATATCGCCCAGGTAAAAAAGAGAACATACCAGCTGATGACATTCTCACGTTGTATGTGGTGCCACCAGTATGAGATCGAATTAAAGGAATTGCATGACAATCATGTGTCACCCTGGAGTGTCTCGTATGGCTCAGTTTGTC
>WNGS01090057.1:22512-34028 GCA_020271785.1 Procambarus virginalis
TTTGTCGATGTCGAAATCTGCCTTATTCTGTGGAGGAAGTGAAGAAGATGACTATTCTTGCTCTGCATGCTCTGACTTAAACCTCGGTTTTGCAAGTTTGACTCTGGGCATTTGATTAAAGCTTCTCAGCCATTTGAAAGACTCAACATAGATTTTAAAGACCACTTCCATCACATTCAAGGAATAAATATATCCTTACTGTTGTAGATGAATTCTCTAGATTCCCTTTTGCATTCCCTTGTTCAGATATGACTACTGGTACAGTAATTCAGTGCCTGGTGCAGTTGTTTGCAATCTTTGGTATGCCTGCATATATACACTCTGATAGGGGAACTTCGTTTATGTCGGAGGAGTTGAAAGATTTTCTACTAAAAAAAGGGGTAGCAACTAGCTGTACGACTCCTTACAACCCTAGAGGAAATGGCCAGGCTGAGAAGTACAATGGGATTATTTGGAAGACAGTGCTGCTAGCTCTTAGGACGAGAGGCTTAGATGTATCCCAGTGGGAAGTTGTTCTTCCTGATGCACTCCACTCTATTCGATCACTGTTGTGCACCTCTACAAATTGTACACCACATGAACGATTCTTCCAGCATACAAGAAGGTCTACTTCAGGGCGAACACTACCTACGTGGCTTGCTTGCAGAGGCCCTGTCCTCCTAAAACGTCAAGTGCGTCAAAGCAAAAATGATCCTCTAGTTGATGAGGTTGAGGTCGTAGATGTGAATCCGGAATATGCCCATGTCAAGTTCCCGGATGGCAAGATTACTACTGTATATTAAGACACCTCGCACCCATGGCCACAGAGGGCTGCGAGAGTTTGGACCCCAATCTCAACATTCAACAGCAACACCCAGCGATTGTGAAAGATGGGGTAAACCCCAACCCGCCTCATCCTGAACGGCCTCATCCTGAACTACCTCATCCTGAACTACCTCATCCTGGACTACTTCGTTCCGAACCACCTAACTTTGAAACACCTAATTGGAAACCTTTCTCTGATGTAACACTCCCTCGAGAAGGTGGTATGCAGAAACCGACTGGAACACTAGAGGCATCAACTTTGAAGGAGTCCCTTCGACGATCTGGAAGGACGCGAAGTACTCCTACTCATCTTCGGGACTATGTTACTTAAAGCTAGAGGGGGTGAATGTAGTAAAAGTGTTATTGTATTATTGTACCCGGATGGATGCTCGCTTGACTGTTTTGTTTGGATGCTCGCTTGACTGTTTTGTTGTTGTCAGACCAGCTGTGTCGTGCCTGTGTACAGGTTAGCTTATGTTCACTCCTAGTTAATTTCTATTTGTTCTAGTGTTAGTCATGTGTACTTTGCTTATTATATTATATATCTTAAGCACTGTTAGTCTTTATAAGTTTTGTATAATATATGGCTTGTGTATTGCAGGATGTAACTGTACTGTAATTATTTGTTCAATAAAGCCACATGTCTGGCAATGCTTCTCCTTTACCTCAACCCCATCAACCAGGTATCAACCAGGGTTCTTCATGACTGTCGGAAAATCCGACACCATTTAATATTACATACAATTGCAGATAATGTTGCTGCATTGTATAAACAAGTTACCCATAGAAATGTAGCTTGTAGTGGAGTTTCCGTCTATAGAAAATGGGATATCATAGCCACATACTATTAAAATTCACCAACTATTGTGTTGGGAATTATTCTTAAATACATTAGTCTTTGGACTTTTACCATCATAAAAACATCTTATTTTAATTAACTTAATTATCAATATCAAAATAGAGTAAATGTGACCCTTCTATTCAGTTACTGTCATCTATACAAGTGAGGGAGGCGTCAGTAGTAGGGAGTAGGGTGTGGTCGATTGTTGTTGTCACAGAGACGCGTGGAGTGAATTTGGCTTCTATCATATCTGGACAATGTCGGCCAGTAGCGTCAGTAGTATGGAGTGTCAGCATTGTTGTTATTAAGACCACAGAGGCGCACGGGAGTAAACGACTCCTGTTAATATCTAATTATGTTATAAATAAATATGTTTATTCAGGTAAGGTATATACATACAAGTGAGGTTACATTAATGGATCGAACTATAGGTAGAGCTAGTACATACAATGCCTAAAGCCACTATTACGCAATGCGTTTCGGGCAGGAAGAACATTAATATCTAGAACTTAATACTAATAGAGCATAAAGAATAAAATGTGTTGAGAACAAATACAAATAAAGATAAAAAAAAAGGGGGAACATGACTGAAAAAGCAGCACAAATACAAAAGGTTGACAAACAGCGTTGATTAAAAAATAACAGACATGGGTTGAACTAGAGGGGTAAGGTAGGTTACAGGGAATTTATAAGGTAGTGTTTAGTTTTTTTCTTAAACTGGTTGAGAGAGGTACAGTCTTTAACATGGTTGGGGAGGTCATTCCACATTCTGGGTCCCTTGATTTGTAGAGCATTTCTAGTTTGATTAAGCCGTACTCTTGGAATATCAAAACTGTATTTATTTCTGGTGTGGTGCTCATGGGTTCTGTTACAACCTTCAATGAAGCTTTTGAGTTCAGGATTGGCATTACAGTTCAGCGTTTTATATATGTATGATACACATGAGAGAATGTGCAGTGACTTAATATCTAACATATTCAGAGATTTGAGTAGGGGTACCGAGTGATGTCTGGGGCCAGAGTTGGATATTGTCCTAATAGCAGCTTTGTGTTGAGTAATTAGAGGACGTAAATGATTTTGGGTAGTGGAACCCCAAGCACAAATACCATAGTTGAGATATGGATAGATGAGGGAGTAATAGAGTCACCAGGGCAGGTCGGGGTACATAATATCTGATCTTAGAGAGAATGCCAACAGTTTTTGAAACTTTTTTTGATATGTTTAGAATGTGTCCCTGGAAGTTCAGCTTGTGGTCAATGAGAACGCCTAGGAACTTACCATCTAATTTGTTACAAATTTGGGTATTGTTAATTTTGAGATTTATTTGATTAGAGGATTTATTGCCAAACAGAATATAGAAAGTTTTGTCAATGTTAAGGGTGAGTTTGTTGGCAGTTAGCCAAAGATGGACTTTATTTAGCTCAGTATTTACTGTGGCATTTAGAGCAAGGGGGTCAGGACTGGAGTAAATGAAGGTTGTGTCGTCAGCAAAAAGAATTGGTTTGAGGTGTTGGGAGGCATTTGGAAGGTCATTAATGTAGATGAGAAAGAGGAGAGGGCCAAGTATGCTGCCCTGAGGAACACCGATGTTGATGGGTAGGGTGGGAGAAATTGAATTATTCACAGAAACATACTGGAGCCTGTCAGTAAGGTAAGATTTGAGATATTGCAGGGAGTGTCCTCTGACTCCATAATGATGTAATTTAAGAAGAAGGTTTTGGTGGTTGACAGTGTCAAAAGCCTTATGCAGGTCCACAAATAACCCAACAGGGAACTCATTTTTATCAAGAGCTGCATGAATCAAGTTAATCATACAAATAAGTGCATCGTTAGTGCTTTTTTGGGTCTGAAGCCATATTGACAAGAGCTAAGTATATTGTGTTTGGCTAGATAAGAGTAAAGCTGCTTGTAGATTAGTTTTGTAGATCTTGTAGATCTCTTGGACGAAGTGTTATGGGAACCAAAGGTCTACCATTATCAACACGCAGTCAACAATAACACAAGCTAAGTGTTCTGCCGAAACCCGTATATCTAATCATTTTTGGCCATTAATGTCAGTAGATAGGGGTGAGCCGGTTAGAATACGAAATCGCCTCAAACAAAAGGTAATTAAGCCTTGGTCTTTATTTGGTTTAATGTACAGTGTTTTCTCTGATATAGCTGTCATATATTAAGATTCTGGCTTCATAGCTAGCGCCCTTTGACAGGTACAAGACGAGAAAGCATGCTTTGTGCATCAGTTACCAGGGTGATGCAAGCTACCTCACACGAGGAAAATTTGGTGTCTACATCCTAGTTTTACCTGGTGAACTAGGCCTGCTGTACAATAAGATAAGGAACCTCTTTAATGTTTAACAAATACTGTAGTTTAATTGGCTGCATATATATAAATATAACCTCCCCCCCTAATGTGTATGAATCGATTTGTGAGATTATTGCAGAAATACAGTCCACTCAACATTATACAAATTGCTATCGAAGTATATAAATTAACGTAATATAAATTCTATATAAATTCATATAAATTAAATATATATAAATCTCACAGGTCGGTCCCCACAATGACCTCCATAACGGTAACCATTTCCCCATCCTTGTCACCTTTTTCTCCCTTCCGTCTCCGTCCCTAGGTGGCAGTTTGCCAAGGCTAACTGGAATCTATTCACCCTACATGTTACTCTTTTCGACCTCTCCGATCTGCCTCTACAGGTCCAGCACCAACCCAGTGGCAATAGAAGGGGGCTGGAGCTACAGGTCCAGCACCAACCCCCTGCCAGTAGAGGGGGGCTGGAGCTACAGGTCCAGCACCAACCCCCTGCCAGTAGAGGGGGGCTGGAGGTACAGGTCCAGCACCAACTCCCTGCCAGTAGAGGGGGGCTGGAGCTAAAGGTCCAGCACCAACCCTCTGCCAGTAGAAGGGGGGCTGGGGCTACAGGTCCAGCACCAATCCCCTGCCAGTAGAGGGGGGCTGGAGCTACAGGTCCAGCACCAACTCCCTGCCAGTAGAGGGGGGCTGGAGCTACAGGTCCAGCACCAACTCCCTGCCAGTAGAGGGGGGCTGGAGCTAAAGGTCCAGCACCAACCCTCTGCCAGTAGAAGGGGGGCTGGGGCTACAGGTCCAGCACCAATCCCCTGCCAGTAGAGGGGGGCTGGAGCTACAGGTCCAGCACCAACTCCCTGCCAGTAGAGGGGGGCTGGGGCTACAGGTCCAGCACCAAACCCCTGCCAGTACAGGGGGGCTGAAGCTACAGGTCTAGCACCAACCCCCTGCCAGTAGAGGAGGGGCTGGAGCTACAGGTCCAGCACCAACCCCCTGCCAGGAGAGGGGGCGTTGGAGCTACATTTCCAGCACCAACCCCCTGCCAGTAGAGGGGGGGCTGGAGCTACAGGTCCAGCACCAACCCCCTGCCAGTAGAGGGGGGCTGGAGCTACAGGTCTAGCACCAACCCCCTGCCAGTAGAAAGGGGCTAGAGCTACAGGTCCAGCACCAACCCCCTGCCAGTAGAGAGGGGGGGGGGGGAGCTACAGGTCCAGTACCAACCCCCTGCCAGTAGAGGGGTGCTGGAGCTACAGTTCCAGCACCAACTCCCAGCCAGTAGAGGGAGGGGGGAGGGCTGGAGCTACAGGTCCAGAACCAACCCCCTGCCAGTAGAGGGAGGGGGGAGGGCTGGAGCTACAGGTCCAGCACCAATCCCCTGCCAGTAGAGGGGGGCTGGAGGTACAGGTCCAGCACCAAACCCCTGCCAGTAGAGGGGGGAGGGCTGGAGCTACAGGTCCAGAACCACCCCCTGCCAGTAGAGGGGGGCTGGATCTGTAAGTCCAGAACCAACCCCCTGCCAGTAGAGGGGGGGGGCTGAAGCTACAGGTCCAGCACCAACCCCCTGCCAGTAGAGGGGGGGGGGCTGGAGCTTCAGGTCCAGCACCAACCCGCTGCCAGTAGAGGGTTGCTGGAGCTACAGGTCCAACACCAACCCCTGCCAGTAGAGGGGGGCTGGAGCTACAGGTCCAGCATCAACCCCCTGCCAGTAGAGGGGGGCTGGAGCTACAGGTCCATGCAGCAACAACCCCCCTGCCAGTAGAGGGGGGGTGGGGCTTCAGGTCCAACTCCAACCCCCTGCCAGTAGAGGAGGGCTGGAGATCCAGGACCAGGACCAACTTCCTGCCAGTAGAGGGGGGGGGCTGGAGCTACAGGTCCAACACCAACCCCCTGCCAGTAGAGGGGGGGCTGGAGCTACAGGTCCAGCACCAACCACCTGCCAGTAGAGGGAGTGGGGGGGGGCTGGAGCTACAGGTCCAGCACCAACCCCCTGCCAGTAGAGGTGGGCTGGAGCTACAGGTCCAAAACCAACCCCCTGCCAGTAGAGGGGGGCTGGAGCTACAGGTCCAGGACTAACCCCCCGACCAGTAGAGGTGGGCTGGAGCTACAGGTCCAGCATCAACCCCCTGCCAGTAGAGGTGGGCTGGAGCTACAGGTCCAGCACTAACCCCTTGACAGTAGAGGGAGGGTGGGGGGGGGCCTGGAACTACAGGTCCAGGACTAAACCCCCTGCCAGTAGAGGGGGGCTGGAGCTACAGGTCCAGGACTAACCCCCGACCAGTAGAGGGGGCCTGGAACTACAGGTCCAGCACCAACCCCCTGCCAGTAGAAAGGGGCTGTAGCTACAGGTCCAGCACCAACCCCCTGCCAGTAGAGGAGGGGCTGCAGCTACAGGTCCAGCACCAACCCCCTTGCCAGTAGAGGGGGGCTGGAGCTACAGGTCCATGCAGCACCAACCCCCTGCAAGTAGAGGGGGGGTGGAGCTACAGGTCCAGCACCAACCCCCTGACAGTAGAGGGGGGGCTGGAGCTACAGGTCCAACACCAACCCCCTGCAAGTAGAGGGGGGTGAAGCTACAGGTCCAGCACCAACCCCCTGCCAGTAGAGGGGGGCTGGAGCTACAGGTTCATGCAGCACCAACCCCCTGCAAGTAGAGGGGGGCTGGAGCTACAGGTCCAGCACCAACCCCCTGCCAGTAGAGGGGGGCTGGAGCTACAGGTCCAGCACCAACCTCCTGCCAGTAGAGGGGGCTGGAGCTACAGGTCCAGCACCAACCCCCGGCCAGTAGAGGGGGGGCTGGAGCTACAGGTCCAGCACCAACCACCTGCCAGTAGAGGGGGGCTGGAGCTACAGGTCCAGCACCAACCCCCTGCCAGTAGAGGGGGGCTGGAGCTACAGGTCCAGCACCAACCCCCGGCCAGTAGGGGGGGGCTGGAGCTACAGGTCCAGCACCAACCCCCGGCCAGTAGAGGGGGGGCTGGAGCTTCAGGACCAGCACCAACCCCCTGCCAATAGAGGGGGGGCTGGAGCTACAGGTCCAGCATCAACTCTTTGCCAGTAGATGGGGACTGGAGCTACAGGTCCACTTTAACTCCCTGCTAGTAGAGGGGGGCTGGAGTTACAGGTCCAGCACTAACCCTTTGCCAGTAGAGGGGGGCTGGAGCTGCAGGTTCAGCACCAACCCTTTGCCAGTAGAGGGGGGGGGGCTGGAGCTACAGGCCCAGCATCCACCTCCTGCCAGTAGAGGGGGGCTGAAGCTACAGGTCCAGCACCAACTCCCTGCCAGTAGAGGGGGGCTGAAGCTACAGGTCCAGCACCAGCCCCCTGCCAGTAGAGGGGGGGCTGGAGCTACAGGTCCAGCACCAGCCCCCTGCCAGTAGAGGGGGGCTGAAGCTACAGGTCCAGCACCAGCCCCCTGCCAGTAGAGGGGGGGCTGAAGCTACAGGTCCAGCACCAGCCCCCTGCCAGTAGAGGGGGGCTGGAGCTACAGGTCCAGCACCAACCCCATACCAGTAGAGGGGGGCTGAAGCTACAGGTCCAGCACCAACCCCTTGCCAGTAGGTGCTTTCCTTGACTGGCTTCAGTTTATGTGTAGTGTAATATGCTGATTGTGGTGAATGTGGTAGGTGTGGTTGACTGATAATGGGTCTCTCACTCACTAATGGTGATAATCTGGCTGACATTGTCCACAGATAAAATGGAACTGACACTGTCCACAGTGATATTTGGGCTGACACTTTCCACAGGTGATAATGGAGCTGACACTGACCACAGGTGATAATGGGGCTGACACTGACCACAGGTGATAATGGAACGGACACTGACTACAGGTGATAATGGGGCTGACACTGTCCACAGGTGATAATGGGGCTTACATTGACCACAGGTGATAATGGGGCTGACACTGTCCACAGGTGATAATGAGGCTGACACTTACAACAGGTGATAATGGGGCTGACTCTGACCTCAGGTGATAATGGGGCTGACACTGACCACAGGTGATAATGGGGCTGACACTGTCCACAGGTGATAATGGGGCTGACACTGTCCACATGTGATAATGGGGCTGACACTGTCCACAGATGATAATGGGGCTGACACTGACCACAGGTGATAATGGGGCTGACACTGTCCACAGGTGATAATGGGGCTGACACTGACCACAGGTGATAATGGGGCTGACACTGTCCACAGGTGATAATGGGGCTGACACTGTCCACAGGTGATAATGGGGCTGACACTGTCCACAGGTGATAATGGGGCTGACACTGTCCACAGATGATAATGGGGCTGACACTGACCACAGGTGATAATGGGGCTGACACTGACCACAGGTGATAATGGGACTGACACTGTCCACAGGTGATAATGGGGCTGACACTGTCCACAGGTGATAATGGGGCTGACACTGTCCACAGGTGATAATGGGGCTGACACTGTCCACAGATGATAATGGGGCTGACACTGACCACAGGTGATAATGGGGCTGACACTGACCACAGGTGATAATGGAACG
The DNA here is from genome assembly GCA_020271785.1 of Procambarus virginalis. Taxonomy (NCBI): domain Eukaryota; kingdom Metazoa; phylum Arthropoda; class Malacostraca; order Decapoda; family Cambaridae; genus Procambarus; species Procambarus virginalis. Next base: position 30,991 of record WNGS01090057.1, read on the forward strand.
GACACTGACTACAGGTGATAATGGGGCTGACACTGTCCACAGGTGATAATGGGGCTTACATTGACCACAGGTGATAATGGGGCTGACACTGTCCACAGGTGATAATGAGGCTGACACTTACAACAGGTGATAATGGGGCTGACTCTGACCTCAGGTGATAATGGGGCTGACACTGACCACAGGTGATAATGGGGCTGACACTGTCCACAGGTGATAATGGGGCTGACACTGTCCACAGGTGATAATGGGGCTGACACTGTCCACAGATGATAATGGGGCTGACACTGTCCACAGGTGATAATGGGGCTGACACTGTCCACAGATGATAATGGGGCTGACACTGTCCACAGATGATAATGGGGCTGACACTGTCCACAGGTGATAATGGGGCTGACACTGTCCACAGGTGATAATGGGGCTGACACTGTCCACAGATGATAATGGGGCTGACACTGTCCACAGATGATAATGGGGCTGACACTGTCCACAGGTGATAATGGGGCTGACACTGTCCACAGATGATAATGGGGCTGACACTGACCACAGGTGATAATGGGGCTGACACTGTCCACAGGTGATAATGGGGCTGACACTGTCCACATGTGATAATGGGGCTGACACTGTCCACAGATGATAATGGGGCTGACACTGACCACAGGTGATAATGGGGCTGACACTGTCCACAGGTGATAATGGGGCTGACACTGACCACAGGTGATAATGGGGCTGACACTGTCCACAGGTGATAATGGGGCTGACACTGTCCACAGGTGATAATGGGGCTGACACTGTCCACAGGTGATAATGGGGCTGACACTGTCCACAGATGATAATGGGGCTGACACTGACCACAGGTGATAATGGGGCTGACACTGACCACAGGTGATAATGGGACTGACACTGTCCACAGGTGATAATGGGGCTGACACTGTCCACAGATGATAATGGGGCTGACACTGACCACAGGTGATAATGGGGCTGACACTGTCCACAGATGATAATGGGGCTGACACTGACCACAGGTGATAATGGGGCTGACACTGACCACAGGTGATAATGGGGCTGACACTATCCACAGGTGATAATGGGGCTAACACGTTCCACAGGTGATAATGGGGCTGACACTGTCCACAGGTTGAGGACCTCCGCAGGATGAGGGAGCCCGTCAAGAGGCTGGTGGAGGATGGTCGGGTGTTTGCCATCCAGGAAGACCAAGATGGCCGCCGCTCCGCCAGGATAACTCTACAAGACGGACAGCTGTACCTCCACCCACTCCTGCGTCAGCCCACGCACGCCCACGCCCACACCCTCCAGGTTACTTTATTACACCCACTAGTCTTACTAACATTATTGACTTATTGAATTATGATAAATAATATGATAACATTTTGCTATACAGTTATCAGCATGATTTATTTCATTTCTGCAGGAGAGTGAGGTTGTGGGCGTACTGGAGCCCTCCTGCACCCTGGCGTTCCTTGACCTCGGGTGGGCGGGGTCAACATGAGGGCGGGTCACCATCCGGCTGACCCAGACACTCTGCTTGCCAGACAGTTTGTGTTGTTGTGTACGGGCCAGCGGGGCCACACCTACCGCAACACTAAACTGTTGTGGGTGTGGCACAAGGGTCAGCCGGAGGAGTGGGTGGTGGGCGGAGACTACGAGAGTAATGATGGTGAGGGAGGAGCCTCACTGCAGCCTGACCTCCAGGGGCAGTACCGGGAGTCAGGCCGGGCAGGAGCTGTGCGGGCCTGGAAGAGCTGGGGGGTCCCAGATGTGCCCAGTTCGTCATCACCACCAGGGACGACCAGGATGGTGACCAGTGGCCAGATGTCTTCGGTGATGTGGTGAGCGGCCTGGATGTGGTGAGGGCAGCAGTCAACCACAGTGACATTACGGAGGTGACTGTGGTGGACTGTGGTGTTGTGCTGCCACTCTAGTTCACTGTACCACCACCATCACTACTGTGGTGTTGTGCTGCCACTCTAGTTCACTGTACCATCACCATCACTACTGTGGTGTTGTGCTGCCACTCTAGTTCACTGTACCACACCATCACTACTGTGGTGTTGTCCTGCCACTCTAGTTCACTGTACCACCACCATCACTACTGTGGTGTTGTGCTGCCACTCTAGTTCACTGTACCACCACCATCACTACTGTGGTGTTGTGCTGCCATCACCCATCACTACTGTGGTGTTTGCTGCCACTCTAGTTCACTGTACCATCACCATCACTACTGTGGTGTTGTGCTGCCACTCTAGTTCACTGTACCATCACCATCACTACTGTGGTGTTGTGCTGCCACTCTAGTTCACTGTACCACCACCATCACTACTGTGGTGTTGTGCTGCCACTCTAGTTCACTGTACCACCACCATCACTACTGTGGTGTTGTGCTGCCACTCTAGTTCACTGTACCATCACCATCACTACTGTGGTGTTGTGCTGCCACTCTAGTTCACTGTACCATCACCATCACTACTGTGGTGTTGTGCTGCCACTCTAGTTCACTGTACCATCACCATCACTACTGTGGTGTTGTGCTGCCACTCTAGTTCACTGTACCACCACCATCATACTGTGGTGTTGTGCTGCCACTCTAGTTCACTGTACAACACACCATCACTACTGTGGTGTTGTGCTGCCACTCTAGTTCACTGTACCATCACCATCACTACTGTGGTGTTGTGCTGCCACTCTAGTTCACTGTACCACCACCATCACTACTGTGCTGTGCTGCCACTCTAGTTCACTTACATCACCATCACTACTGTGGTGTGTGCTGCCACTCTAGTTCACTGTACCACCACCATTCACTACTGTGGTGTTGTGCTGCCACTCTAGTTCACTGTACCACACATCACTACTGTGGTGTTGTGCTGCCAATGCTTCACTGTACTATCACTACTGTGGTGTTGTGCTGCCCACTCTAATTCACTGTACCATCACTATCACTACTGTGGTGTTGTGCTGCCACTCTAGTTCACTGTACCATCACCATCACTATTGTGTGTTGTGCTACCTCTCTAGTTCAC
>WNGS01090057.1:35028-45407 GCA_020271785.1 Procambarus virginalis
TAGCCAAAGATGGACTTTATTTAGCTCAGTATTTACTGTGGCATTTAGAGCAAGGGGGGTCAGGACTGGAGTAAATGAAGGTTGTGTCGTCAGCAAAAAGAATGGTTGAGGTTTGGAGGCATTTGGAAGGTCATTAATGTAGATGAGAAAGCGGAGAGGGCCAGTAGCTGCCCTGAGGAACACCGATGTTGATGGTAGGTGGGAGAAATTGAATTATTCACAGAAACATACTGGAGCCTGTCAGTAAGGTAAGATTTGAGATTGCAGGGAGTGTCCTCTGACTCCATATGATGTATTTAAGAAGAGGTTTTGTGGTTGACAGTGTCACAAGCCTACGCAGGTCCACAATACCCCAACAGGGAACTCATTTTTATCAAGAGCTGCATGAATCAAGTTAATCATACAAATAATGCATCGTTAGTGCTTTTTTGGGTCTGAAGCCATATTGACAAGAGCTAAGTATATTGTGTTTGGCTAGATAAGAGTAAGCTGCTTGTAGATTAGTTTTGTAGATCTTGTAGATCTCTTGGACGAAGTGGTTGGGAACCAAAGTCTACCATTATCAACACACAGTCAACATAACACAAGCTAGTGTCTGCCTGAAACCTATATCTAATCATTTTTGGCCATTAATGTCAGTAGATAGTGGTGAGCCGGTTAGAATACGAAACGCCTCAAACAAAAGGGAATTAAGCTTGGTCTTATATGTGGTTCAATGTACAGTGTTTTCTCTGATATAGCTGTCATATATTAAGATTCTGGCTTCATAGCTAGCGCCCTTTGACAGGTACAAGACGAGAAAGCGCTTTGTGCATCAGTTACCAGGGTGATGGAAGCTACCTCACACGAGGAAAATTTGGTGTCTACATCCTAGTTTTACCTGGTGGACTAGGCCTGCTGTACAATAAGATAAGGAACCTCTTTAATGTTTAACAAATACTGTAGTTTAATTGGCTGCATATAATAAATATAACCTCCCCCCCTAATGTGTATGAATCGATTTGTGAGATTATTGCAGAAATACAGTCCACTCAACATTATACAATTGCTATCGAGTATATAAATTAACGTAATATAAATTCTATATAAATTCATATAATTAAATATATATAAATCTCACAGGTCGGTCCCCACAATGACCTCCATAACGGTAACCATTTCCCCATCCTTGTCACCTTTTTCTCCCTTCCGTCTCCGTCCCTAGGTGGCAGTTTGCCAAGGCTAACTGGAATCTATTCACCCTACATGTTACTCTTTTCGACCTCTCCGATCTGCCTCTACAGGTCCAGCACCAACCCAGTGGCAATAGAAGGAGGCTGGAGCTACGTTCAGCACCAACCCCCTGCCAGTAGAGGGGGGCTGGAGCTACAGGTCCAGCACCACCCCCTGCCATTTGAGGGGGGGCTGGAGCTAAAGGTCCAGCACAACCCCTGCCAGTATAGAGGGGGGCGGGAGCTACAGGTCCAGCACCAACTCCCTGCCAGTAGAGGCGGGCTGGAGCTAAAGGTCCAGCACCAACCCCCTGCCAGTAGAAGGGGGCTGGGGCTACAGGTCCAGCACCAATCCCCTGCCAGTAGAGGGGGGCTGGAGCTACAGGTCCAGCACCAACTCCCTGCCAGTAGAGGGGGGCTGGTGGCTACAGGTCCAGCACCAACCCCTGCCATACAGGGGGGCTGAAGCTACAGGTCCGAGCACCAACCCCTGCCAGTAGAGGGGGGCTGGAGCTACAGGTCTAGCACCAACCCCCTGCAGTAGAGGGGGGCTAGAGCTACAGGTCCAGCACCAACCCCCTGCCAGTAGAAGGGGGGCTGGGGCTACAGGTCCAGCACCAATCCCTGCCAGTAGAGGGGGGCTGGAGGTACAGGTCCAGCACCAAACCCCTGCCAGTAGAGGGGGGAGGGCTGGAGCTACAGGTCCAGAACCAACCCCCTGCCAGTAGAGGGGGCTGGATCTGCAAGTCCAGAACCCACCCCCTGCCAGTAGAAGGGGGGCTGGAGCTACAGGTCCAGCACCAATCCCCTGCCACAGTAGGTGCTGAAGCTACAGGTCCAGCACCAACCCCTTGCCAGTTAGAGAGAAGCTGGCTACAGGTCCACACCAACCCCCTGCCAGTAGAGGGGGGGGGCTGAAGCTACAGGTCCAGCACCAACCCCTGCCAGTAGAGGGGGGGGGGGGCTGGAGCTTCAGGTCCAGCACCAACCGCTGCCAGTAGAGGGTTGCTGGAGCTACAGGTCCAACACCAACCCCCTGCCAGTATAGGGGGGCTGGAGCTACAGGTCCAGCATCAACCCCTGCCAGTAGAGGGGGGCAGGAGCTACAGGTCCAACACCAACCCCCTGCCAGTAGAGGGGGGCTGGAGCTACAGGTCCATGCAGCAACAACCCCCTGGCAGTAGAAGGGGCTGGGCTTCAGGTCCAACTCCAACCCCTGCCAGTAGAGGAGGGCTGGAGATCCAGGACCAGACCACCCCCTGCCAGTAGAGAGGGGCTGGAGCTACAGGTCCAGCACCAACTTCCTGCCAGTAAGAGGGGGGGGGCTGGAGCTACAGGTCCAACCCAACCCACCCTGCCAGTAGAGGGGGGGCTGGAGCTACAGGTCCAGCACCAACCACCTGCCAAGTAGAGGAGGGGGGGGGGGGGCTGGAGCTACAGGTCCAGCACCAACCCGCTGCCAGTAGAGGTGGGCTGGAGCTACAGGTCCAAAACCAACCCCCTGCCAGTAGAGGGGGGCTGGAGCTACAGGTCCAGGACTAACCCCCCGACCAGTAGAGGTGGCTGGAGCTACAGGTCCAGCATCAACCCCCTGCCAGTAGAGGTGGGCTGGAGCTACAGGTCCAGCACTAACCCTTGACAGTAGAGGGAGGGTGGGGGGGGGCCTGGAGCTACAGTCCAGCACCAACCCCCTGCCAGTAGAGGTGGGCTGGAGCTACAGGTCCAAAACCAACCCCCTGCCAGTAGAGGGGGCTGGAACTACAGATCCAGCACCAACCCCCTGCCAGTACAGGGGGGCTCGAGCTACAGTCCAAAACCAACCCCCTGCCAGTAGAGGGGGCTGGAGCTACAGGTCCAGACTAAACCCCCTGCCAGTAGAGGGGGGTTGGAGCTACAGGTCCTGAACCCACCCCATGCCAGTAGAGGGAGGGCTGTAGTACAGGTCCAGCACCAACCCCCTTTGCAGTAGAGGGGGCTGCAGCTACAGGTCCAGCACCACCCACAACCCCCCTCCAGTAAAGACGGGAAGGAGCTACAGGTCCAGCACCAACCCCCTGCCAGTAGAGGAGGGGCTGGAGCTACAGGTGCCTCACCAACCCCTTGCCAAGAGGGGGGCTGGAGCTACAGGTCCATGCAGCACCAACCCCCTGCAAGTAGAGGGGGGGTGGAGCTACAGGTCCAGCACCAACCCCCTGACAGTAGAGGGGGGCTGGAGCTACAGGTCCAACACCAACCCCCTGCAAGTAGAGGGGTTGAAGCTACAGGTCCAGCACCAACCCCCTGCCAGTAGAGGGGGCTGGAGCTACAGGTCCATGCAGCACCACCCCCTGCCAGTAGAGGGGGGCTGGAGCTACAGGTCAAGCACCAACCCCCTGCCAGTAGAGGGGGCTGGAGCTACAGGTCCAGCACCAACCTCCTGCCAGTAGAGGGGGCTGGAGCTACAGGTCCAGCACCAACCCCTGGCCAGTAGAGGGGGGGCTGGAGCTACAGGTCCAGCACCAACCACCTGCCAGTAGAGGGGGGCTGGAGCTACAGGTCCAGCACCAACCCCCTACCAGTAGAGGGGGCTGGAGCTACAGGTCCAGCACCAACCCCCGCCAGTAGAGGGGGGCTGGAGCTACAGGTCCAGCACCAACCCCGGCCAGTAGAGGGGGGGCTGGAGCTTCAGGACCAGCACCAACCCCCTGCCAATAGAGGGGGGCTGGAGCTACAGGTCCAGCATCAACTCTTTGCCAGTAGATGGGGACTGGAGCTACAGGTCCACTTTAACTCCCTGCTAGTAGAGGGGGCTGGAGTTACAGGTCCAGCACTAACCCTTTGCCAGTAGAGGGGGCTGGAGCTGCAGGTTCAGCACCAACCCTTTGCCAGTAGAGGGGGGGGGGGCTGGAGCTACAGGCCCAGCATCCACCTCCTGCCAGTAGAGGGGGCTGAAGCTACAGGTCCAGCACCAACTCCCTGCCAGTAGAGGGGGCTGAAGCTACAGGTCCAGCACCAGCCCCCTGCCAGTAGAGGGGGGCTGGAGCTACAGGTCCAGCACCAGCCCCCTGCCAGTAGAGGGGGGCTGAAGCTACAGGTCCAGCACCAGCCCCCTGCCAGTAGAGGGGGGCTGAAGCTACAGGTCCAGCACCAGCCCCCTGCCAGTAGAGGGGGGGCTGGAGCTACAGGTCCAGCACCAACCACCTGCCAGTAGAGGGAGTGGGGGGGGGGCTGGAGCTACAGGTCCAGCACCAACCCCCTGCCAGTAGAGGTGGGCTGGAGCTACAGGTCCAAAACCAACCCCCTGCCAGTAGAGGGGGGCTGGAGCTACAGGTCCAGGACTAACCCCCCGACCAGTAGAGGTGGGCTGGAGCTACAGTTCCAGCATCAACCCCCTGCCAGTAGAGGTGGGCTGGAGCTACAGGTCCAGCACTAACCCCTTGACAGTAGAGGGAGGGTAGGGGGGGGCCTGGAGCTACAGGTCCAGCACCAACCCCCTGCCAGTAGAGGTGGGCTGGAGCTACAGGTCCAAAACCAACCCCCTGCCAGTAGAGGGGGGCTGGAACTACAGATCCAGCACCAACCCCCTGCCAGTACAGGGGGGCTCGAGCTACAGGTCCAAAACCAACCCCCTGCCAGTAGAGGGGGGCTGGAGCTACAGGTCCAGGACTAAACCCCCTGCCAGTAGAAAGGGCTGTAGCTACAGGTCCAGCACCAACCCCCTTTGCAGTAGAGGGGGGCTGCAGCTACAGGTCCAGCACCAACCCCCCGTCCAGTAAAGACGGGAAGGAGCTACAGGTCCAGCACCTACCCCCTGCCAGTAGAGGAGGGGCTGGAGCTACAGGTGCCTCACCAACCCCCTTGCCAGTAGAGGGGGGCTGGAGCTACAGGTCCATGCAGCACCAACCCCCTGCAAGTAGAGGGGGGCTGGAGCTACAGGTCCAGCACCAACCCCCTGCCAGTAGAGGGGGGCTGGAGCTACAGGTCCAGCACCAACCTCCTGCCAGTAGAGGGGGCTGGAGCTACAGGTCCAGCACCAACCCCCGGCCAGTAGAGGGGGGGCTGGAGCTACAGGTCCAGCACCAACCACCTGCCAGTAGAGGGGGGCTGGAGCTACAGGTCCAGCACCAACCCTTTGCCAGTAGAGGGGGGCTGGAGCTACAGGTCCAGCACCAACCTCCTGCCAGTAGAGGGGGCTGGAGCTACAGGTCCAGCACCAACCCCCGCCAGTAGAGGGGGGGCTGGAGCTACAGGTCCAGCACCAACCACCTGCCAGTAGAGGGGGGCTGGAGCTACAGGTCCAGCACCAACCCCTTGCCAGTAGAGGGGGGCTGGAGCTACAGGTCCAGCACCAACCCCCGGCCAGTAGAGGGGGGGGGGCTGGAGCTACAGGTCCAGCACCAACCACCTGCCGGTAGAGGGGGGCTGGAGCTTCAGGACCAGCACCAACCCCCTGCCAATAGAGGGGGGGCTGGAGCTACAGGTCCAGCATCAACTCTTTGCCAGTAGATGGGGACTGGAGCTACAGGTCCACTTTAACTCCCTGCTAGTAGAGGGGGGCTGGAGTTACAGGTCCAGCACTAACCCTTTGCCAGTAGAGGGGGGCTGGAGCTGCAGGTTCAGCACCAACCCTTTGCCAGTAGAGGGGGTGGGGGGCTGGAGCTACAGGCCCAGCATCCACCTCCTGCCAGTAGAGGGGGGCTGAAGCTACAGGTCCAGCACCAACTCCCTGCCAGTAGAGGGGGGCTGAAGCTACAGGTCCAGCACCAGCCCCCTGCCAGTAGAGGGGGGGGCTGGAGCTACAGGTCCAGCACCAGCCCCCTGCCAGTAGAGGGGGGCTGAAGCTACAGGTCCAGCACCAGCCCCCTGCCAGTAGAGGGGGGGCTGAAGCTACAGGTCCAGCACCAGCCCCCTGCCAGTAGAGGGGGGGCTGGAGCTACAGGTCCAGCACCAACCCCATACCAGTAGAGGGGGGCTGGAGCTACAGGTCCAGCACCAACCCCATGGCAGTAGGTGCTTTCCTTGACTGGCTTCAGTTTATGTGTAGTGTAATATGCTGATTGTGGTGAATGTGGTAGGTGTGGTTGACTGATAATGGGTCTCTCACTCACTAATGGTGATAATCTGGCTGACATTGTCCACAGATTAAAATGGAACTGACACTGTCCACAGTTGATATTTGGGCTGACACTTTCCACAGGTGATAATGGAGCTGACACTGACCACAGGTGATAATGGGGCTGACACTGACCACAGGTGATATTGGAACGGACACTGACTACAGGTGATAATGGGGCTGACACTGTCCACAGGTGATAATGGGGCTTACATTGACCACAGGTGATAATGGGGCTGACACTGTCCACAGGTGATAATGAGGCTGACACTTACAACAGGTGATAATGGGGCTGACTCTGACCTCAGGTGATAATGGGGCTGACACTGACCACAGGTGATAATGGGGCTGACACTGTCCACAGGTGATAATGGGGCCGACACTGTCCACAGGTGATAATGGGGCTGACACTGTCCACAGATGATAATGGGGCTGACACTGACCACAGGTGATAATGGGGCTGACACTGTCCACAGGTGATAATGGGGCTGACACTATCCACAGGTGATAATGGGGCTAACACGTTCCACAGGTGATAATGGGGCTGACACTGACCACAGATGATAATGGGGCTGACACTGTCCACAGGTTGAGGACCTCCGCAGGATGACGGAGCCCGTCAAGAGGCTGGTGGAGGCTGGCCGGGTGATGGCAGTCCAGGAAGACCAAGATGGCCGCCGCTCCGCCAGGATAACTCTACAAGACAAACAGCTGTACCTCCACCCACTCCTGCGTCAGCCCACGCACGCCCACGCCCACACCCTCCAGGTTACTTTATTAGACCCACTAGTCTTACTAACATTATTGTCTTATTGAATTATGATAAATAATATGATAACATTTTGCTATACAGTTATCAGCATGATTTATTTCATTTTCTGCAGGAGAGTGAGGTTGTGGGCGTACTGGAGCCCTCCTGCACCCTGGCGTTCCTTGACCTCGGGTGGGCGGGGTCAACATGAGGGCGGGTCACCATCCGGCTGACCCCTGACACTCTGCTTGCCAGACAGTTTGTGTTGTTGTGTACGGGCCAGCGGGGCCACACCTACCGCAACACTAAACTGTTGTGGGTGTGGCACAAGGGTCAGCCGGAGGAGTGGGTGGTGGGCGGAGACTACGAGAGTAATGATGGTGAGGGAGGAGCCTCACTGCAGCCTGACCTCCAGGGGCAGTACCGGGAGTCAGGCCGGGCAGGAGCTGTGCGGGCCTGGGAAGAGCTGGGGGGTCCCAGATGTGCCCAGTTCGTCATCACCACCAGGGACGACCAGGATGGTGACCAGTGGCCTATGTCTTCGGTGATGTGGTGAGCGGCCTGGATGTGGTGAGAGCAGCAGTCAACCACAGTGACATTACGGAGGTGACTGTGGTGGACTGTGGTGTTGTGCTGCCACTCTAGTTCACTGTACCACCACCATCACTACTGTGGTGTTGTGCTGCCACTCTAGTTCACTGTACCATTACCATCACTACTGTGGTGTTGTGCTGCCATTCTAGTTCACTGTACCATCACCATCACTACTGTGGTGTTGTCCTGCCACTCTAGTTCACTGTACCACCACCATCACTACTGTGGTGTTGTGCTGCCACTCTAGTTCACTGTACCACCACCATCACTACTGTGGTGTTGTGCTGCCATCACCATCACTACTGTGGTGTTATGCTGCCACTCTAGTTCACTGTACCATCACCATCACTACTGTGGTGTTGTGCTGCCACTCTAGTTCACTGTACCATCACCATCACTACTGTGGTGTTGTGCTGCCACTCTAGTTCACTGTACCACCACCATCACTACTGTGGTGTTGTGCTGCCACTCTAGTTCACTGTACCACCACCATCACTACTGTGGTGTTGTGCTGCCACTCTAGTTCACTGTACCATCACCATCACTACTGTGGTGTTGTGCTGCCACTCTAGTTCACTGTACCATCACCATCACTACTGTGGTGTTGTGCTGCCACTCTAGTTCACTGTACCATCACCATCACTACTGTGGTGTTGTGCTGCCACTCTAGTTCACTGTACCACCACCATCACTACTGTGGTGTTGTGCTGCCACTCTAGTTCACTGTACCACCACCATCACTACTGTGGTGTTGTGCTGCCACTCTAGTTCACTGTACCATCACCATCACTACTGTGGTGTTGTGCTGCCACTCTAGTTCACTGTACCACCACCATCACTACTGTGCTGTGCTGCCACTCTAGTTCACTGTACCATCACCATCACTACTGTGGTGTTGTGCTGCCACTCTAGTTCACTGTACCATCACCATCACTACTGTGGTGTTGTGCTGCCACTCTAGTTCACTGTACCATCACTATCACTACTGTGGTGTTGTGCTGCCACACTGCTTCACTGTACTATCACTACTGTGGTGTTGTGCTGCCACTCTAATTCACTGTTCCATCACTATCACTACTGTGGTGTTGTGCTGCCACTCTAGTTCACTGTACCATCACCATCACTATTGTGGTGTTGTGCTACCTCTCTAGTTCACTGTACCACCACCATCACTACTGTTGTGTTGTGCTGCCTTTCTAGTTCACTGTACCACCACCATCACTACTGTGGTGTTGTGCTGCCACTCTAGTTCACTGTACCACCACCATCACTACTGTGGTGTTGTGCTGCCACTCTAGTTCACTGTACCACCACCATCACTACTGTGGTATGTGCTGCCACTCTAGTTCACTGTACCATCACTACTGTGGTGTTTTGCTGCCACTCTAGTTCACTGTACCACCACCATCACTACTGTGGTGTTGTGCTGCCACTCTAGTTCACTGTACCACCACCATCGCTACTGTGGTGTTGTGCTGCCACTCTGGTTCACTATACCACCACCATCACTACTGTGGTGTTGTGCTGCCACTCTAGTTCACTGTACCACCATCATCACTACTGTGATGTTGTGCTGCCACTCTAGTTCACTGTACCACCACCATCACAACTGTGGTGTTGTGCTGCCACTCTGGTTCACTATACCACCACCATTACTACTGTGGTGTTGTGCTGCCACTCTAGTTCACTGTACCACCATCATCACTACTGTGGTGTTGTGCTGCCACTCTAGTTCACTGTACCACCACCATCACAACTGTGGTGTTGTGCTGCCACTCTGGTTCACTATACCACCACCATCACTACTGTGGTGTTGTGCTGCCACTCTAGTTCACTGTACCACCATCATCACTACTGTGGTGTTGTGCTGCCACTCTAGTTCACTGTACCACCACCATCACAACTGTGGTGTTGTGCTGCCACTCTGGTTCACTATACCACCACCATCACTACTGTGGTGTTGTGCTGCCACTCTAGTTCACTGTACCACCATCGTCACCATCACTCCTGCATCACCATGGACTGCGTGTTTTCATCCCAGTGTAATTTAAGGACACATCTTTATCACTATATCATCATAACTTCACTATCTGTGGTATTTAACACTTTGGTATTTATATTTTGGTATCACATACCTGACAATCACGGCTTTATCACCATCAATGCTATATCTTCTTAGTACTGTAACCTATCATTGCTGTATCACTATAGCTTCACTATCACCTCTATATATCACCATTACCTCAGGGCCCACACTTGGGGTCATATACTGACCATGTTAAGTAACAAATTGTTGGTGTCACCATATGACAGCAGCTCACTGTCACATAACATTGTTACTGCTACACCAACATAGTTTCTCTTTCACCGCATTATCACCTCACACTGATATATTCCTCCTTACATTCGCTTTTATATCACTATCATTGCTACAGTACCACTACCGCACCATCACGTATATCACCATCACATCACCATCACCTCACTACCACTGCTATACTACCATCACTTCACTATCACTGCTATTTCACTATCACCTGGGTGTGTTGTGATATTACCATACTGGTCCATGGTGTGTTGTGATATTACCATACTGGTCCATGGTGTGTTGTGATATTACCATACTGGACCATGGTGTTTTGTGATATTACCATACTGGTCCATGGTGTGTTGTGATATTGCCGTACTGGTCCATGGTGTGTTGTGATATTACCATACTGGTCCATGGTGT
>WNGS01090065.1:0-10223 GCA_020271785.1 Procambarus virginalis
GGTGAGTAAAGGCACAAAGACGTAGGATCTAACACAGTCAGCTGATGGCTGCTGCCCTCAAGGCCAGACGCACTAATATTTCTCCTCCAACAATACTGTGTGGTGTTATTATGCTATATACACACATTATAAATAAATATCTACCTGTTTATTCACCATACATACTTGTACAAATATACTGGTATGGTGCCCATAGACCATCGTGGTAACCAGTAAACAACACTGTCGTCTGCACGGTGGCGTTGTGCAGACGACGCCACCGCCCTCACCAAAATGGCGGCTCCAAACTTCTCTTGCTGTTTATACCCTCTATACACACGTTATATATAAGTATCTACATTTGTGTTCACTATAGCGAACCACTAAGCTGATATGCTGAGTGCAGTCAATAGAAGGTGGCCACACACAGTCAGAAAACATCGCCACCACCCTCCCTCCCACAGCATTACTCCTCCCTCCGTGGTGCACAGCGCTAAATATCATCGCAATCCTGCTATTATCAGAACCATGGTCAGTTTTATCACAGTCAGGGGTCTTTTGTAATAATAACATCGCTACATAATAGCATTAACAAGTATATTTTAGCATTTTTAGGCGATGCTGTGGTCACAAGCTGAACAGCAGTGCTGTTAGCTCATGCTGCGTGCGTCAGGCTTGGTTGTTCACTCAATACTGAGACCAATAACACCCGGGTGTTTGGCCCACGATTTTTTTTAAAAATGGCGTCTGTTTACAAGAGCCCTGATGAAGGTGTGGTGAACCCCGTGTATCCGCGGGCCGTTTAAATCTTGCGTAGTACTCCAACACATCATATGACGTGATGCGCAGTTGACTGGAACAACGTCCAGCACGTCATATGACGTGATGCGCACTTTAAGGGTTAATAAGGCACTATTAGTAAGCCCCTGAGACATTTTGTTTTATAACCAAAGAGCTGTAGTAAAAAAATGGTCAATTCCACAGTTATTCTTCCACCGGCGGATAAATACTGTACGTCAATCGCAGACAAAGCTAAGGGCACTGGGTGCATACTGTACGAATGCAGAATAAGTATATATGCACACCCTTCAGTTGGCTGGTGTTTAACCACTTAACTGCGCCAACCGAGAAAACTCTTTTTGATTTTTCGTAACCAATTCTAAATGTGTACGAGGTTGGTTGTGTACGAAATGGACTCTTAGGACCTCCAGTGAGAGGCAGCCATCTTGGGAAAAAATCCCAGAATGCCCTGGGGCTGCTGGCTGGGTTAGTACTGAATGAGCAACCATGGGTGGCGCACGCGCCTCTGGCTCCCAAACACCTGTCCGACGCGGTGTTGAAGATAATGCTCTGTCGGTGAAATTCAAACCTTATTGTTTGAAGAACATAAGGGTCATAATGTTGGGGAAGCCAGGCGCAATAAGGACCTAACACAAAGGTCGGATGCAAGTGATACAGCACCTATGAGGACGATACAGCGAGCGTATCCAGTTGAGGCTCTGAGCGTCACTCTTGCAATCCTATGCTATTTATTTAGATGATACTTAGATGAATCGTTTCTGCGTTCAGTGATGATGCATCTGATACAAATGGCATAGATGAACAGTGTTAGCGGCTTCCATTTTGGTGTTTTCCATAGATATTTTCAAGGATGCTTGAATCTCTTCCCAACTGACGGACACTCTTGAGGCTAGCTGAATCTCTTCCTGACTGATGGACACTCTTGAGGCTAGCTGAATCTCTTCCTGACTGATGGACACTCTTGAGGTATGCTGAATCTCTTCCTGTGTGGGACCATAGAAAGCGATCTTTTCAAGACTATCTTACAAATTGATCTTTTCCTATAATCTTTTCAACACTACCTTATGCTTACAAGCTTGGTTACATACAACCTACAAGTACTAAAGCCAAGGGTGTACGTGAGTGCGTTATTTGCAAGCACACAGAATGAAGAAACAAGCAGCGAAAATTTATCTGTACCTGGTGCACTGAGAGCGAAGTCGCGCTGTGTACCATGGGCTACTTCGTTGATTATTATTCACTTCCGAAGTACTGAGTGTGTAATACAGTGTGTTACTGTGTAAATAGTGTGTGAAACTGTACATATTGTAATTTTAGTGAATTTTTAACAGGTAATATTGCGACAATAAACATTTATTGTGGACACATTACTGACACATGTATCACAGTTCCATGGAACATTATGAACGTTCTACTGTATGCATATTGTAAAGGACACAAATATGCATCATATACGATAAAAAAACAAATAAAACCACATTGGAAATACATAAAACAAATAATTGAAAATATATTTGTGGCAACACCCGGTGCTTGAATGGCCCGCGCAACCGTGTCTGGGCGAGTTACTCACGGGCGACCAGGCCCTGATGACGTCACAGCGCACTTTGTCCACGTCCCTACAGCCAAAGTAAGTGGAATTTGGTATTTATTTTTACATAGACATGTTCAGGGAAGGGAATTTATCATTTTACGAAGAAAAAAGAATTTTTGGGAACACTTCATTTCATGCGCACCAGGGGAATTTCTCAATAAACTCTGCGCAGCACGGTGGTTAAGCCTGATCCAGTAACATAAATTTCTCTTAAATATTCGATTTACATCAAATTATATATTTTTGTGTTATGTATTTAGTTTAGCAACATTATTACGATAATAAGAGCTATAAAAAATACTTATTTTGAAACTGATTTATTTATTTCATTATTTCGAAGCCATAGGTCACTGAACTGTGGCGACGAAATCGAACAAAACAGCGCCTGCTGTTGTGTTCGATTTCCAGTAACATATATTTCTCTCAAATATTCAATTTGCATCAAATTATATATTTTTGGGTTACATATTTAGTTTAGCAACATTATTACGGTAATAAGAGTTATAAAAAATACTTACTTTGGAACTAATTTATTAATTTTATTATTTCGAAGCCGTAGATCGCTGAACTGTGGCGACGAAATCGAACACAACACAACAAGCATGGTGTATGGACAGGGATTAGAGCCGTCCACTCGTGCTGGAGTTGTGCTGCCAATAACATGAACAATTTCTCAAATAGGAGATATCTACCTTATTACAGTACATTTTTGGTCTTATTTAGTTTAGTTTAATTAGGATAATAGAGAGTTATTAAAACACCAGTTTTAGAAATGATTTATTAATGTGAAACATTCAAAGCCATGGGTCACTGAACTATGACAACACAGACGAAAGTGAGTGAAACCTCACTGTAAAGTGAAGTTTACTGTACAGTATTCCCTTATCTGTCCACCCTCACTCGTCTTGTTTCATCACAGAAAATGTATAAGAAGATTTCAACATATTAACTAGCTATTCACGCTTCAGCCTTTAAATTAATTTACAAAGATACGTGTGCCACAAATCGGTGAACGAAAATCATTGAAACTCAGTCATTCACTTCTGTGGACCACTCTGGCTGGTGTTTGGTTAACACTTTAGCGCGCCCCGTGAATAGGCCCACTATACCCCCTAAGTGCTCCCGACGTGTGGGCCTAGGGCGCGTCAGCAAAAAAATGTTTATAATCTTTTCCGGATGGTGAGCTTAATTTTCGCGGTATGTATTTAAATTTGGTATCATTGTGTTCGCGAGAGAATGCTCTAGAGTAATATATACATAAATTGTCACCAAATCCAACATGAGAACCACACCGAATAAGAAAATGTGGCGTTCGTTAACCGTGAGCGTCAAACCGGGCATCAATGTTTACGATGTTTTTATGTTTGCCAACCCCCTAATTTTTATTTGTGTTTTTTTTTTGTATCATTGTGACCGCAATAAAATTCCCTTCACGGACATATGCATATAAATGTAGAATCATGTTCGCGGCCCACCAGCAAGAGTGTGGAAAGTGGCTGAAGTATTACCTCTACCTGACGGCAGATCGGCGAAACACGTTTTGAAAAGTCTTATTCTTTTCACTGTCCTGACGTCAATTTTCGATGTACGTACTTAATTTTTATACCAATATGTTCGCAATAGAATGTTCTAGAAGAACATATGTATAAAATGTCACACAAGGATGCATGTGACCGGCACCATATAAAAAACTTCGTTGATTACACTGGTCATGTCAACATTTTACAATAGTTTTACCACGAAGATACAAGCTAACTCCGTTTTCAATAATAGGCTATGTGACTATTAGAAAAAACGAAAATTTAATGGCAAACATGCTTAAATTATCCCCAAGTCGATCGGATAAGAATTGGATTTTATAGAAATATTTCTTTTCCAATGACGCTTGAGGTGCATTCAAGAGATAAATATATGTCCTGCTCAAGTGACATATGGGTGCTAAATTGTGCGCAATTTAAAGGCGCTCATTTTAAAACCACTACCAGATTGATCTGATAAAATTTTAATTTTTAACAAATATTTTAATGAGTGACGCAGTGCGCGTCGTCGGCGAGGCAACGGGTGAAAAATGAGTGACGCAAGCGTCGTCTGTGGCACGCGAAAGTGTTAATATGCGTCACTTCTTGTGGACCATTCTGGCTGGTGTTTGGTTCATATGATTCACTTGTGTGGTCCACTTGTGTGATCGAACTTGTCATATGAAGGAATTATTAATTGTAATCTGTGATAGAATGTGAAACTTTTCCACCAGTCTGTGAACTATGTCTCAACGTCGTAAGCAAATCCGAACATCCCCCGCTTCGGCGAACCATTGTTCGTCGAACCGGGTGAGTAAATCCGGCCTGAAAAGTGTGCGAACTAGCCGGAGATTCGTTGAATTGGGGTACGTTGAATTGAGGTACGTTGAATTGAGGTTGTACTGTATACACTTTTTGGAATTACCGCGCGCTCCCGTGAAACGCTGGGACCCAAATCGTATAGTTGAGGGATGGCACCTGAAATGGAAGCACCTGGCTTATACAGTAATATCAGAAAGAATACCAGGAAGTAGCCTAAATGAACAGGCACATGCAAATGACCTGCTACGGATGTGCGACAGGTTTGCCTTAAACCAGCAAATAGTAGAACCAACCAGGAAGGAGAACACGCTGGACCTCATTTTCACTAATAATGATGAATTGATCAGGAACATAATGATTACAAATACCTGTTACTCAGATCACAACTTAATTGAAGTTATGACAACCATGGGGAATAGACCTTCAAAACCAGTCCAGATTCCCGGTGGAGGAGATTTCAGCAAATTCAACTTCAATAATAAACAGATAAACTGGGAGCAAATAAACCAGGACTTCACAGAAATAAACTGGGAAGAACAGCTAGGAAATGCGAACCTGAACCAGTGCCTGGAAAAAATAAGCTCAATAGCACTAGAAATATGTACAAACCGCATCCCCCTAAGAAAAAAGAGGAAGAGATGCAGATTGGAACGAGAACGTCGTTCCCTATATAGGCGAAGAAAACGAATCGCGGTACAACTTGAGAGTCGCACCCAATCTCAGGAACGGCGAAGAAGGTTAGGTAGCGAAATAGGAAAAATTGAACTCAAGCTACAAGAATCATACAAAACGCAGGAGAGGGAAAGAGAGCAAAAGGCCATCAGTGAAATAGAGAGAAACCCGAAATATTTTTTCTCCTATGCAAAATCAAGATCAAAAACCACATCTAGTATCGGGCCCCTGCGAAAGGAAGATGGAACTTTCACCGATGACAACAAAGAAATGAGCGAGCTACTGAGGAAGCAATACGACTCTGTCTTCAGCGAGCCATTAAACGCACTAAAGATCGATAACCCAAATGAATTTTTCATGGATATGATACCAACATCAAATCATATATCAGACGTCACCCTATCCCCACTGGATTTTGAAGAAGCCATAAACAGTATGCCTATGCACTCCGCACCAGGCCCGGATTCTTGGAACTCCATATTCATCAAGAACTGTAAAAAACCACTATCGCAGGCCCTTCACATTCTGTGGAGACAAAGCCTAGATACTGGCGTTATTCCTGATATACTAAAAACAGCAGAGATAGCACCACTTCATAAAGGAGGAAATAAGGCAGAGGCAAAAAATTACAGACCGATAGCACTAACATCGCACATCATAAAAATTTTTGAGAGAGTGCTAAGAAGTAAGATCACAAAATACATGGAATCACAGCATCTCCATAACCCCGGACAACATGGTTTCAGAACAGGGCGCTCTTGCCTGTCGCAGTTGCTGGACCACTATGATATGGCATTAGATGCTATGGAAGACAAACAAAACGCTGATGTAATTTACACAGATTTCGCAAAAGCTTTTGATAAATGTGACCATGGTGTTATTGCCCATAAAATGCGCTCAAAAGGAATTACCGGAAAAGTAGGCAGATGGATCTACAATTTCCTGACCAACAGAACCCAATGTGTAATAGTCAACAAAATAAAATCCAACCCGTCAACCGTTAAGAGCTCAGTCCCCCAGGGTACTGTGCTTGCTCCAGTACTTTTTCTCATCCTCATATCGGACATAGACAAGAACACAACCTATAGCACTGTATCATCCTTTGCAGATGACACTAGGATCTTCATGAGAGTAGGCAACATAGAGGACACGGCGAACCTCCAGTCAGATGTAGATCAGGTCTTTCTATGGGCTACAGAAAATAATATGGTGTTTAACGAAGACAAGTTCCAGCTCATGCGCTATGGAAAAAATGAAAATATAAAAACGGAAACCACGTACAAAACTCAGGCAAATCATAACATAGAACGAAAAGGCAATGTAAAGGATCTGGGTGTACTCATGTCGGAAGACCTTACCTTTAAAGAACACAATAAAGTAGCCGTCACAACTGCAAGAAAAATGACAGGTTGGATAACAAGAACTTTTCACACTAGAGATGCTATACCGATGATGACACTTTTCAAAACGCTTGTGCTCTCTAGAGTGGAGTACTGCTGCACAATGACAGCCCCTTTCACTGCTGGTGAAATTGCTGACCTGGAGAGCGTGCAGAGATCCTTTACTGCTAGAATCCACTCGGTAAAACATCTAAACTATTGGGACCGACTAAAGAGCCTAAATCTGTATTCCCTTGAGCGCAGGCGGGAGAGATACATAATAATTTACACGTGGAAAATATTAGAGGGGCTGGTCCCAAACCTGCACACAGAAATAACATCACATGAGACCAGAAGACATGGCAGGATGTGCAGAATACCCCCGTTGAAAAGCAGAGGTGCAACTGGTACTCTGAGAGAGAACTCTATCAACATCAGAGGCCCGAGACTGTTCAACACGCTTCCACTACACATAAGGGACATAACTGGCAAACCCCTCACAGTGTTCAAGAGAGAACTGGATAAGCACCTCCAAAGGATACCTGATCAACCAGGCTGTGACTCATACGTCAGGCTGCGAGCAGCCGCGTCCAACAGCCTGGTTGATCAGTCCAGCAACCAGGAGGCCTGGTCGATGACCGGGCCGCGGGGACGATAAGCCCCGGAAGCACCTCAAGGTATCCTCAAGGTAAAATGTGCAGTGACTTAATATCTAACATATTCAGAGATTTGAGTAGGGGTACCGAGTGATGTCTGGGGCCAGAGTTGGATATTGTCCTAATAGCAGCTTTGTGTTGAGTAATTAGAGGACGTAAATGATTTTGGGTAGTAGAACCCCAAGCACAAATACCATAGTTGAGATATGGATAGATGAGGGAGTAATAGAGAGTCACCAGGGCAGGGCGGGGTACATAATATCTGATCTTAGAAAGAATGCCAACAGTTTTTGAAACTTTTTTTGATATATTTAGAATGTGTCCCTGGAAATTCAGCTTGTGGTCAATGAGAACGCCAAGGAATTTGCCATCTAATTTGTTACAAATTTGGGTATTGTTAATTTTGAGATTTATTTGATTAGAGGATTTATTGCCAAACAGAATATAGAAAGTTTTGTCAATGTTAAGGGTGAGTTTGTTGGCAGTTAGCCAAAGATGGACTTTATTTAGCTCAGTATTTACTGTGGCATTTAGAGCAAGGGGGTCAGGACTGGAGTAAATGAAGGTTGTGTCGTCAGCAAATAGAATTGGTTTGAGGTGTTGGGAGGCATTTGGAAGGTCATTAATGTAGATGAGAAAGAGGAGAGGGCCAAGTATGCTGCCCTGAGGAACACCAATGTTGATGGGTAGGGTGGGAGAAATTGAATTATTCACAGAAACATACTGGAGCCTGTCAGTAAGGTAAGATTTGAGGTATTGCAGGGAGTGTCCTCTGACTCCATAATGATGTAATTTAAGAAGAAGGTTTTGGTGGTTGACAGTGTCAAAAGCCTTACGCAGGTCCACAAATAACCCAACAGGGAACTCATTTTTATCAAGAGCTGCATGAATCAAGTTAATCATACTAATAAGTGCATCGTTAGTGCTTTTTTTGGGTCTGAAGCCATATTGACAAGAGCTAAGTATATTGTGTTTGGCTAGATAAGAGTAAAGCTGCTTGTAGATTAGTTTTTCAAATATTTTTGACAAGTTAGGCAGGATTGATATAGGTCTGTAGTTGTTAACATCTGTGAGATCACCACATTTGTGGACAGGGGTTACTCTCGCTTTCTTTAGAATATCTGGAAAGGTTTGGAGTTCAAGTGACTTGTTGAAGAGCAATGCAATAGCAGGGGCTATAGATCTGGAGGCTTTTTGTAAATTAAAGTTAGTATCTCATCAAGGGCACTGTGGTGTCTGTGTGTAGCTGAGATAGTCTTGGTAGTAAGGTTGATGTAAAGTCATTCCTGGTTACTGACTTTAATACTTAAATAACTACATGATAGAGTAGCTCCCAAGCTTGGCAGGCGTCCTGTGTGCTGTTTACCTTCTCCCTTGGCGTCCAGCCGCCGCACATAGAAAACGGATGGTACCATTTTCTGTGAACATGACATCCCTCCTTTTCTTTAAAAAGAATGAATACAGGATGTCTACCATGCTTGTAGCACAAAGCAAAGTTATTGACACAAAGTAAGTTATTAACATGTCAAGAGATATTGCATACATTTAACATTAATTAAACACACAAAGAATTTAAACAATCTTTACCACAAAGGATTTCAATGTTAAAAATACATATGCAATGTTAAACAAACATGAAAGAAACTGTAATACAAAGTTACAAAATATTGAATAAGAGATCTGCATTATTCAAACAATATTAAATTTAATTCAGCATAACAAGTAAATACTTTGCATTACATAGGAACACAATTAATCATCATATCGTGTAGGGCGTTTAACATGTCGTTTTGGACGAGAGTCCTTAAATACAAAAACATCCCTCAATGAATTGTTTATCGAGTTATAACTCATTTTTCTTTTTCTTTTGCACGACTTTGCACTTCATCATTTTCTACACTATTTGGAATCACTTTGAAATAAGCCATATTACGTGTTATACTATGATCTCTATTACTCGCTGTTACCATAGTTCCTTTCACACTAATCACTTTATATGGTTTTGTATCATATGGCATATCTAGCTTTCCCTCTTTTTTCTTTTTAACGAGAACAGTATCTCCAACCTTTATGAATTGTTCCTTTGCACGTTGATCATGAGCAATTTTCATTTTGCCCTTCGCTAGTGCATCCTTCTGAGCGAGACGTTTATCCGTTACCTTGGCTGGCATGACAGGTAGTGCGATTCTCATAGGACGTCCAAATAAAAGTTCGCCAGGCGACTTGCCCAGTGTTCCATGCGGTGTTGCACGGTAGTTCCTGAGGAAAGCATACATAGCTTGTTTCCAGGATCGTCCTTCGGCATGAGCACAGCGTACCGCTTTCATGAGAGGTTGCATGAATCTCTCGACTTCTCCATTTGCTTGTGGATGTAATGGCATCACACGGCGGTGTTTGAATCCAATATGCTCAGCAAAGTTGACAAAGTCTTGTCCATTAAATGGCGGTCCATTGTCCGTCTTGACAACTTCAGGAATGCCAAAGTTTGAAAAGATCTTGTCGAGTTTCGGGATGACAGCCTTTGCAGATGTGGAAGTGATGATTTCTACTTCTGGATAACGTGAGTGATCATCAATGACTACCATCAAGTACTCTCCAGTTGGTAGCGGTCCGCAGAAGTCCATCGATACTTCCATCCATGGTGCAGCAGGTAGTGGTGAAGGTTGTAGAGGTGTTGGTCTTGAAGTATCCACTGCAGCTTGGCAAGGGATACAGGCATCATGCATGTCCTTAGCTTGACGATCAATGCCAGGAAACCACACCTTTTCTCGTAGCAGCTGTTTGGTCCTTACAAGACCTTGGT
>WNGS01090067.1:11259-27585 GCA_020271785.1 Procambarus virginalis
GAAGCAACGTCTCATGAATGAAGCTTGAGGCGTGTCGGAAGCAGCGCGTCATGAATGAAGCTTGAGGCATAGAGGAACAGCACCTGATGACTGAAGTTTGAGGCGTGTTGGAAGCAGCGCTTCATGACAGAATCTTGAGGCGTATAGGAAGCAGCGCCTCATTAACAAAGCTCTAGGCTTGTCGGAATCAGCGCCTCGTGAATGAAGCTTGAGGCTTGTCGGAAGCAATGCCTCATGACTGAACTTGAGGCATGGAGGAAGCAGCACCTCATGACTGAAGCTTGAGGCATGAAGGAAACAAGGTCTCATGACTGAAGCTTGATGCATGGAGGAACAGCACCTCACGGCTGAAGCTTGAGGCACGGAGGAAGCAGCACCTCACGACTGAAGCTTGTGGCATGGAGGATGCAGCGGCTCATGACTGAAGCTTAAGGCGTGTTGGAAGCAGCGCCTCATGACAGAAGCTTGAGGCGTGTCGGAAGCAGCGCCTCATGACTGAAACTTGAGCTTTCTCAGAAGCAGCGCCACGTTACGTAAGCGTGCGGCCTGTCCGAAGCAGCTCCTCATGACTGAAGCTTGAGGCGTGTCGGAAGTAGCGCCTCATGACTGAAGCTTCAGGCATGTCGGAAGCAGAGCCTCATGACTGAAGCTTGAGGCGTGTCGGAAGCAGCGCCTCATTAACGAAGCTTGAGGCTTGTCGGAAGCAGCGCCTCGTGATGAAGCTTGAGGCGTGT
The DNA here is from genome assembly GCA_020271785.1 of Procambarus virginalis. NCBI lineage: Eukaryota > Metazoa > Arthropoda > Malacostraca > Decapoda > Cambaridae > Procambarus > Procambarus virginalis. The sequence goes on from WNGS01090067.1 coordinate 11,994, forward strand.
CGGAAGCAGCGGCTCATGACAGAAGCTTGATTCCTGGAGAAAGCAACGCCTCATGACTGAAGCTTGGAACATGGAGGAAGTAGCGCCTCGTGACTGAAGCTTGAGGATTGTCAGGAGCAGCGCCTCATGACTGAAGCTTGTGCGTGACGGAAGCAACGCCTCATGACAGAAGTTTGAGGCCTGGAGGAAGCAATGCCTCATGACTGAATCTTGAGACATGGAGGAAGTAGCACCTCATGATTCAAGCTTGAGGCGTGTCAGAAATAGGACCTCATGACTGAAGCTTGAGGGTGTCGGGAAGCAGCGCCTTGCGAATGAAGCTTAAGGCGTGTCGGAAGCAGCGCCTCATGAATGAAGCTTGAGGCATAGATGAACAGCACCTGATGACTGAAGTTTGAGGCGTGTTGGAAGCAGCGCTTCATGACAGAAGCTTGAGCGTATAGGCAGCAGCGCCTCATTAACAAAGCTCTAGGCTTGTCGGAAGCAGCGCCTCGTGAATGAAGCTTGAGGCGTGTCGGAAGCAGTGCCTCATGACTGAAGCTTGAGGCATGGAGGAAGCAGCACCTCATGACTGAAGCTTGAGGCATGAAGGAAACAAGGTCTTATGATTGAGCTTGAGGCATGGAGGAAGCAGCACCTCACGGCTGAAGCTTGAAGCACGGAGGAGCAGCACCTCACGACTGAAGCTTGTGGGCATGGAGGATGCAGCGCCTCATGACTGAAGCTTAAGGCGTGTTGGAAGCAGCGCCTCATAACAGAAGCTTGAGGCGTGTCGAAAGCAGCGCCTCATGACTGAAACTTGAGCTTTCTCAGAAGCAGCGCCACGTTACGTAAGCGTGAGGCCTGTCCGAAGCATCTCCTCATGACTGAAGCTTGAGGCGTGTCGGAAGTAGCGCCTCATGACTGAAGCTTCAGGCATGTCGGAAGCAGAGCCTCATGAATGAAACTTGTTGCGTGTCGGAAACAACGCCTCATGAATGAAGCTTGAAGCGTGTCGGAAGCAGCGCCTCATGAATGAAGCTTGAGGCGTGTCGGAAGCAGCGCCTCATGATTGAAGCTTGAGTCTTGTCAGAAGCAAAGCCTCATGATTGAAGCCTGAGGCGTGTCAGAAGTTTCGCCTCATGAATGAAGCATGAGACGTGTCGGAAGCATCGCCTCATGAATGAAGTTTGAGGTTTTTCGGAACAGCTCCTCATAAATGAAGCTTATGGCGTGTTGGAAGCAGCGCTTTATGACAGAAGCTTGAGGCGTGTAGCAAGCAGCGCCTCATGATTGAAGCTTGAGTCGTGTCGGAAGCAGCGCCTCATGAATGAAGCTTGAGGCGTGTCGGAAGCACGTCTCATGAATGAAGCTTGAGGCGTGTCGGAAACAGCGAGTCATGAATGAAGCTTGAGGCATAGAGGAACAGCACCTGATGACTGAAGTTTGAGGCGTGTTGGAAGCAGCGCTTCATGACAGAAGCTTGAGGCGTATAGGAAGCAGCGCCTCATTAACAAAGCTCTAGGCTTGTCGGAAGCAGCGCCTCGTGAATGAAGCTTGAGCTTGTCGGAAGCAATGCCTCATGACTGAAGCTTGAGGAATGGAGGAAGCAGCACCTCATGACTGAAGCTTGAGGCATGAAGGAAACAAGGTCTCATGACTGAAGCTTGAGGCATGGAGGAAGCAGCACCTCATGGCTGAAGCTTGAGGCACGGAAGCAGCACCTCACGACTGAAGCTTGTGGCATGGAGGATGCAGCGCCTCATGACTGAAGCTTAAGGCGTGTTGGAAGCAGCGCCTCATGACAGAAGCTTGAGGCGTGTCGGAAGCAGCGCCTCATGACTGAAACTTGAGCTTTCTCGGAAGCAGCTCCACGTTACGTAAGCGTGAGGCCTGTCCGAAGCATCTCATCATGACTGAAGCTTGAGGCGTGTCGGAAGTAGCGCCTCATGACTGAAGCTTCAGGCGTATCGGAAGCAGCGCCTCATGAATGAAACTTGTTGCGTGTCGGAAGCAACGCCTCATGAATGAAGCTTGAAGCGTGTCGGAAGCAGCGCCTCATGAATGAAGCTTGAGGCTGTCGGAAGCAGCGCCTCATGAATGAAGCTTGAGTCTTGTCAGAAGCAAAGCCTTATGATTGAAGCCTGAGGCGTGTCAGAAGTTTCGCCTCATGAATGAAGCATGAGACGTGTCGGAAGCATCGCCTCATGAATGAAGTTTGAGGTGTTTCGGAAACAGCACCTCATAAATGAAGCTTAAGGCGTGTTGGAAGCAGCGCTTTATGACAGAAGCTTGAGGCGTGTAGCAAGCAGCGCCTCATGATTGAAGCTTGAGTCGGTCGGAAGCAGCGCCTCATGAATGAAGCTTGAGGCGTGTCGGAAGCAACGTCTCATGAATGAAACTTGATGCGTGTCGAAACAGCGCCTCATGAATGAAGCTTGAGGCGTGTCGGAAGCAGCGCCTCACGCTTGAAGCTTGAGGCATGAAGGAAGCAACACCTCATGCTTGAACCTTGAGGTATGGAGGAAGCAGCTCTTCACGACTGAAGCTTGAGGCATGAAGGAAGCAACGCCTCATGACTGAAGCTTGAAGCATGAAGGAAACAGTGCCTCATGCTTGAAGCTTGAGGCATTAAGGAAGGAACGTCTCATGCCTGAAGCTTGAGGCATGGAGGAAGCAGCGCCTCCTGATTGAAGCTTGAGGCATGGAGGAAGCAGCGCCTCTGCTTGAAGCTTAAGGCATGATGGAAGCAACACCTCATGCCTGAAGCTTGAGACATGGAGGAAGCATCACCTCATGACTGAAGGTGGGCGCATGAAGGAAACAGCTCCTCATGACTGAAGCTTGAGGGGTCTCGGAAATAAGGCTTCATGACTGAAGCTTGAGGCGCGTCGGAAGCAGCGCCTCATGACTGAATCTTAAGGCGTGCTGGAAGCAGTGCCTCATGACTGAAACCTGAGGTGTGTCGGAAGCCGCGCCTCATGACAGAAACTTGAGGCGTGTCGGAAGCAGCGCCACATTACTGAAGCGTGAGGCATGTTAGAAGCAGCTTCTCATGACTGAAGCTTGAGGCATAAAGGAAGCAGCACCTCATGACTGAATCCTGAGGCATGTCGGAAGCAACGCCTCATGAGTGAAGCTTGAGGCATGTCGGAAACAGCGACTCTTGGCTGGAACTTGAGGCGTGTCGGAAGCAGCGCCTCATGAAAGAAACTTGTTGCGTGTCGGAAGCAACGCCTCATGAATGAAGCTTGAGGCTTGTCGGAAGCAGCGCCTCATGAATGAAGTTATAGGCGTTTCGGAAACTGCTCTTCAAAAAATGAAGCTTGAGGCGTGTTGGAAGCAGTGCCTCATGAATGAAGCTTGAGGCGTGTGAAAAGCAGCGCCTCATGAATGAAGCTTGAAGCTTGTCGGAAACAGTGCCTCATGACTGAAGCTTGAGGCGTGTCGGAAGCAGCGCCTCATGAATGAAGCTTAAGGCGTTTCGGAAACTGCTCCTCAAAAATGAAGCTTGAGGCGTGTTGGAAGCAGTGCCTCATGAATGAAGCTTGAGGCGTGTGAAAAGCAGCGCTTCATGAATGAAGCTTGAAGCTTGTCGGAAGCAGTGCCTCATGACTGAAGCTTGAGGCGTGTCGGAAGCAGCGCCTTATGAATGAAGCTTAATGCGTTTCGGAAACTGCTCCTCAAAAATGAAGCTTGAGGCGTGTCGGAAGCAGCACCTCGTGAATGAAGCTTGAGGCGCGTCGGAAGCAGTGCCTCATGACTGAAGCTTGAGGCATGGAGGAAGCAGCGCCTCATGATTGAAGCTTGAGGCTTGTCGAAAGCAGCCCCTTATGAATGAAGCTTGAGGCGTGTCGGAAGCAGTGCCTCCTGAATGAAGCTTGAGGCATGTCGGAAGCAGCGCAGCATGAATGAAGCGTTAGGCGTGTCGGAAGCAGCGCCTCATGAATGAAGCTTGAGGCATGTCGGATGCAGCAACTCCTGAATGAAGCTTGAGGCGTGTCGGAAGCATCTTCATGACTGAATCTTGAGGCATGGAGGAAGCAGCGTATCATTACTGAAGCTTGAGGCATGAAGGAAGTAGCAACTCACGGGTGAAGCTTGAGACATGGAGGAAGCAGCACCTCACTACTGAAGCTTGAGGCACGGAGGAAGCAGCACCTCACGACTGAAGCTTGAGGCATGGAGGATGCATCGCCTCATGACTGAAGCTTTAGGCGTGTTTGAAGCAGCGCCTCATGATTGAAGCTTGAGGCGTGTCGGAAGCAGCGCCTTATGACTGAAACTTGAGCCGTGTCGGAAGCATCGCGACGTTACTGAAGCGTAAGGCCTGTCCGAAGCATCTCCTCATGAATGAAGCTTGAGGCAGAGAGGAAGCAGCCCCTCTTTACTGAAGCTTGAGGCGTGTCGGAAGCAACGCTTCACGACTGAAGCTTGAGGCGTGTAGGAAGTAGCGCCTGGTGAATGAAGGTTCAGGCGTGTCGGAAGCAGCGCCTTATGAATGAAGGTTGAGGCATGAAGAAGCAGCGCGTCATGACTGAAGCTTGTGGCATGAAGGAAGCATCGCTTAATGCTTGAAGCTTGAAGCATGAAGGAAGCAACTCCTCATGCCTGAAGCTTGAAGCATGGAGGAAGCAACGCCTCATGACTGAAGCTTGGCGCATGAAGGAAACAGCTCCTCATGACTGAAGCTTGAAGAGTCTCGTAAATAGGGCTTCATTTCTGAAGCTTGAGTCATGGAGGAAGCAGAGCCTCTTGACTGAAGGTTGAGGCATGAAGAAGCAGCGCGTCATTACTGAAGCTTGTGGCATCAAGGAAGCATCGCCTAATGCATGAAGATTGAAGCATGAAGGAAGCATCTCCTCATGCCTGAAGCTTGAGGCGTGTTGGAAGCAGCGCCTCATGACTGAAGCCTGAGGCGTGTTGAAAGCAGCGCTTCATGACAGAAGCTTGAGGCGTGTAGGAAGCAGCGCCTCATGACTGAAGCTTGAGTCGTATCGGAAGAAGCGCCTCATGAATGAAGCTTGAGGAGTGTCCGAAGCAACGTCTCATGAATTAAGCATGAGGCGTGTCGGAAGCAGCGCCTCATGAATGAAGCTTGAGGCGTGCCGGAAGCAGTGCCTCATGTCGGAAGACTGAGGCATGGAGGCAGCAGCTCTTCACGGTTGAAGCTTGAGGCATGAAGGAAGCAGCGCCTCATGACTGAAGCTTTAGGCGTGTCGGAAGCAGCGCCTCATGACTGAAGCTTGAGACATAGAGGAAGCAGCGCCTCATGACTGAAGCTTGAGGCGTGTGGGAAGCAGCGCCTCATGAATGAAGCTTGAGGCATGTCGGAAGCATGGCCTCATGACTGAATCTTGAGGCATGGAGGAAGCAGCGCATTATGACTGAAGCTTGAGGCATGATGGAAACAAGGCCTCAAGACTGAAGCTTGAGGCGTGGTGGAAGCAGCACCTCACGGCTGAAGCTTGAGGCATGGAGGAAGCAGCATCTCATGACCGAAGCTTGAGGCACGGAGGAAGCAGCACCTTAGGACTGAAGCTTGAGGAATGGAGGATGCAGCGCCTCATGACTGAAGCTTAAGGCTAGTTGGCAGCAGCGCCTCATGATTGAAGCTTGAGGCGTGTCGGAAGCAGCGCCTCATGACTGAAACTTGAGCCGTGTCGGAAGCAGCGCCACGTTACTGAAGCGTGAAGCCTGTCCGAAGCATCTCCTCATGAATGAAACATGAGGCAGAGAAAGTAGCACCTTTTTACTGAAGCTTGAGGCGTGTCGGAACTAGCGCCTCATGACTGAAGGTTCAGGCGTGTCGGAAGCAACGCCTCATGAATGAAGCTTTAGGCGTGTCGTAAGCAGCTCCTCATGAATGAAGCTTGAGGCGTGTCGGAAGCAGCGTATCATGAATGAAGCTTGAGGTGTGTCGGAAGTTGCGCCTCATTAATGAAGCTTGGGGCGTGTCGGAAGCAGCGCCTCATGAATGAAGCTTGATGCGTGGCGGAAGCAGTACCTCATGACTGAAGCTTGAGGCATAGAAGAAGCAGCGCCTCATGACTGAAGCTTGAGGCTTGTCAGAAGCAGCGCCTCATGAATGAAGCTTGAGGCGTGTCGGAAGTTGCGCCTCATGAAGGACGCTTGAGGCGTGTCGGAAGCAGCGCCTCATTAATGAAGTTTGGGGCGTGTCGGAAGCAGCGCCTCATGAATGAAGCTTGAGGCGTGTGGGAAGCAGCCTCTCATGAATGAAGCTTGAGGCATGGCGGAAGCAGTACCTCATGACTCAAGCTTGATGCATAGAGGAAGCAATGCCTCATGACTGAAGCTTGAGGCGTTTTGGAAGCAGCGCCTCATGAAAGAAGCTTGAGGCTTGTCAGAAGCAGAGCATCTTGAATGAAGCTGGAGGCGTGTCAGAAGCATCGCCTCATGAATGAAGCTTGAAGCGTGTCGGAAGCAGCACCTCATGAATGAAGCTTAAAGCGTTTCGCAAGCAGCGCCTCATGAAAGAAGCTTGAGGCGTGTGGGAAGCAGCGCCTCATAAATGAAGCTTGAAGCGTGTCGTAAGCAGTGTCTCATGACTGAAGCTTGAGGCATGGAGGAAGCATCGCATCAAGACTGAAGCTTGAGACATGAAGGAAACAAGGTCTCATGACTGAAGCTTGAGGCATGGAAGAAGCAGCACCTCACGGCTGAAGTTTGAAGCATGGAGGAAGCAGCAACTCACGACTGAAGCTTGATGCATGGAGGATGCAGCGCCTCATGACTGAAGCTTAGACGTGTTGGAAGCAGCGCCTCATGACTGTATCTTGAGGCGTGTCGGAAGCAGCGCCTCATGACTGAGACTTGAGCGTGTCGGAAGCAGAGCCTCAAGAATGAAGCTTGAGGCGTGTCCGAAGAATCTCCTCATGTTTGAAGCTTGAGGCAGAAAGGAAGCAGCACCTCTTTACTGAAGCTTGAGGCAGAAAGGAAGCATCTCCTCATGACTGAAGCTTGTTGCGTGTCGGATGCAACGCCTCATGAACGATGCTTTAGGCGTGTCGGAAGCAGCGCCTCATGAATGAAGCTTAAGGCGTGTCGGAAGCAGCGCCTCATGAATGAAGCTTGAGACTTGTCAGAAGCAGAGGCTCATGAATGAAGCCTGAGGCGAGTCGGAAGTTTCGCCTCATGAATGAAGCTTGAGACGTGTCGGAAGCATCGCCTCATGAATGAAGTTCGAGGCGTTTCGGAAACAGCTCCTCATAAATGAAGCTTGAAACGTGTTGAAAGCAGCGCCTCATGATTGAAGCTTGAGGCGTGTGGGAAGCAGCGCCTCATGAATGAAGCTTGAAGCGTGTCGGAAGCAGTTCCTCATGACTGAAGCTTGAGGCGTGTCGGAAGCAGCGCCTCATTAACGAAGCTTGAGCCGTGTCGGAAGCATCGCCTCGTGAATGAAGCTTGAGGCGTGTCGGAAGCAGTGCCTCATGACTGAAGCTTGAGGCATTGAGGATGTAGCGTCTCATAACTGAAGCTTGAGGCGTGTCGGAAACAGTGCCTCATGAATGAAGCTTAGGGCTTCTCAAAAGCAGAGCCTCACGAATGAAGCCTGAGGCGTGTCGGAAGATGCGCCTCATGAATGAAACTTGAGGCGTGTCAGGAGCAGCGACTCATGAATGACACTTAAAGCGTTTCGGAAGCAGCGCCTCATGAATGAAGCTTGAAGTGTGATGGAAGCAGTGCCTCATGATTGAAGCTTGAGGCATGGAGGAAGCAGAGCCTCATGACTGAAACTTAAGGCGAGTCGGAAGCAGCGCCTCATGAATGAAGCGTGAGGCCTGTTGGAAGCAGCTCCTCATGACTGAAGCTTGAGGCATGGAGGAAGCAGCGCCTAGCGAATGAAGCTTGAGGCGTGTCGGAAGCAGCGCCTCATGACTGAAGCTTTCGGCTTGCAGAAGCCGCGCCTCATGACTGAAGCTTGAGTCGTGTAGGAAACAGCGCCTCATTACTGAAGCTTGAGGCATGGAGGAAGCTGCACGTCACGACTGATGCTTGAGGCATTGAGGAAGCAGCGCCTCTTGACTGAAGCGTGATGTGTATCGGAAGCAGCGCCTCTTAACTGAAGCTTGAGGCGTGTCGGAAGCAGGGGCTCATGACTGAAGCTTGAGGCGCATCGGAAGCAGCGCCTCTTGACTGAAGCTTGATTCGTGTCGGAAGCAGCGCGTCATGACTGAAACTTGAGGCGTGTAGGAAGCAGCGTCTCATTACTGAAGCTTGAGGTGTGTCGGAAGCAGCGCCTTATGAATGAAGCTTAACGCTTGTCGGAAGCAGTGCCTTATGAATGAAGCTTGAGGCATGGAGGAAGCAGTGCCTCATGACTGAAGATTGAGGCTTGTCGGAAGCAGCTCCTCATGACTGAATCTTGAGGCATAGAGGAAGCAGCGCCTCATGACTCAAACTTGCGTCGTGTCGGAAGCAGCGCCTCATGACTGAAGCTTGAGGCGTGCAGAAGCAGCGCCTCATGACTGAAGCTTGAGTCGTGTAGGAAACAGCGCCTCATTACTGAAGCGTGATGCCTGTTGGAAGCAGGTCCACATGACTGGAGCTTGAGGCATGGAGGAAGCAGCGCCTAGCGAATGAAGCTTAAGGCGTGTCGGAAGCAGCGCATCACGATTGAAGCTTGAGGCGTATCGGAAGCAGCGCCTCATGACTGAAACTTACGTCGGGTCGGAAGCAGCGCGTCATGACTGAAGCTTGAGGCATGGAGGAAGCTGCACCTCATGACTGATGCTTGGGGCATTGACTAAGCAGCGCCTCATGACTGAAGTGTGATGCGTATCGGAAGCAGCGCCTCATGACTGAAGCTTGAGGCGCATCGGAAGTAGCGCCTCTTGACTGAAGCTTGAGGCGTGTCGGAAGCAGCGCCTCATGACTGAAACTTGAGGCGTGTAAAAAGCTGCGCCTCATTACTGAAACTTGAAGCATGGAGGAAGCAGCGCCTCATGACTTAAGCTTGAGGCATGGAGGAAGCAGGGCCTCTTGACTGAAGCGTGAGACCTGTCGGAAACAGCTCCGCATGACAGGGTTGGTTGGTTGAGGCGTGTCGGAAGCAGCGCTTCGTGAATGAAGCTTGAAGCTTGTCAGAAACAGAGCCTTAATGAATGAAGCTTGAGGCGTGTTGGAAGCAGCTCCTCATGAATGAAGCTTGAGTCGTTTCGGATGCAGCGCCTCATGAATGAAGCTTGAGGCGTGTCGGAAGCAGCGCCTCATGAATGAAGCTTGAAACGTGGAGTAAGCAGCGCCTCATGACTGAAGCTTGCGGCATGGATTAAGCAGCGCCTCATGACTGAAGCTTGAGGCATGGAGGAAGTAACACCTCATGATTGAAGCATGAGGCGTGTTGGAAGCAGCGGCTCATGATTAAAGCATTAGGCTAGTTGGAAGCATCGCCTTATAAATGAAGCTTGAGTCTTGTCAGAAGCAGAGCCTCATGAATGAAGCTTAAGGCGAGACGGAAGCAGCTCCTCATGAATGAAGCTTTAGGAGTATCGGAAGCAGCACCTCATGACAGATGCTTGAGGCATGGAGCAAAGCCTCATGACTGAAGCTTGACGCATTGAGAAAGCAGCGTTCCATGACTGAAGCTTGAGGCGTGTCGGAAGCAACGCCTAGTGACTGATGCTTGAGGAATGGAGGAAGCAGCACCTCACGATTAATGCTTGAAGCATGGAGGAAGAAGCACCTCATGGCTGAAGCTTGAGGTATGGAGCAGCGCCACTCGACTGAAGCTTGAGGCATGGAGGGAGAAGCGTCCGCATGATTGAAGCTTGAGTAGTGTCGGAAGCAGCGCCTCATGAATGAAGCTTGAGGCGTGTCGGAAGCAGCACTTTATGACTGGAGCTTGAGGCGTGTCGGAAGCAGCGACTCATGAATGAAGCTTCAGGCGTGTCAGAAACAGGGCCTCATGACTAAAACTTAAGGCGAGTCGGAAGCAGCTCCTCATGACTGAAGCTTGAGGCATGAAGGAAGTAGCGCCTAGCGAATGAAGCTTGAGGCGTGTCGGAAGCAGCGCCTCATGATTGAAGCTTGAGGCGTATCGGAAGCAGCGCCTCATGACTGAAACTTGCGTCGTGTCGGAAGCAGCGCCTCATGACTGAAGCTTGAGGCGTGCAGAAGCAGCGCCTCATGACTGAAGTTTGAGGCATGGAGGAGGCAGCGCCTCATGACTGAAACTTAAGGCGTGTCGGAAGCAGCGCCTCATGACTGAAGCTTGAGGCGTGTCAGAAGCAGCACCTCATGACTGAAACTTGAGGCGTGTAGGAAGCAGTGCTTCATTACTAAAGCTTGAAGCATGGAGGAAGCAGCGCCTCATGACTGAAGCTTGAGGCATGGAGGAAGCAGGGCCTCTTGATTGAAGCGTGAGAGCTGTTGGAAACAGCTCCTCATGACAGAAGGTTGAGGCGTGTCGGAAGCAGGGCTTCGTGATTGAAGCTTGAGGCTTGTCAGAAACAGAGCCCTAATGAATGAAGCTTGAGGCGTTTCGGATGCAGCGCCTCATGAATGAAGCTTGAGGCGTGTGGGAAGCAGCGCCTCATGAATGAAGCTTGAGGCGTGGAGTAAGCAGCGCCTCATGACTGAAGTTTGAGGCATGGAGGAAGCAGCGCCTCATGACTGAAGCTTGAGGCATGGAGGAAGCAGCGCCTCATGACTGAAGCTTGAGGCATGGAGGAAGCAGCGCCTCATGACTGAAGCATGAGGCGTGTCGAAAGCAGCGCCTCATGACTGAAGCATGAGGCGTGTCGAAAGCAGGGCTCATGAATGAATCTTGAGGCATAGAGGAAGCAGCGCCTCATGGCTGAATCTTGAGGCATGGAGGAAGCAGCACCTCACGGCTGAAGCTTGAGGCATGGAGGAAGCAGCACCTCACGACTGAAGCTTGATGCATGGAGGAAGCAGTGCCTCACGACTGAACCTTGAGGCATGGAGGATGTAGCGCTTCATCCCTGAAGCTTGAAGCATGGAGGATTCGACGCCTCATGACTAAAAGTTGAGGCATGGAGGAAGTAGCACTCACGACTGAAGCTTTAGGCACGTAGGAAGCAAGGTCTTATGATTGAAGCTTGAGGCATGGAAGAAGCAGCTTCTCACGACTGAAGCTTGAGGCATGAAGGATTCAACGCCTAATGACTGAAGGTTGATGTACGGAGGAAGCAGCACCTCATGACTGAAGCCTGAGGCATGTAGGAAGCAGCACTTCGTGACTGATGCTCAAGGCATGAAGCAACGCCTCACGACTGAAGCTTGAGGCATGGAGGAAGCAGTGCCTCATGACTGAAGCTTGATGCAGGGAGGCAGCAGCGTTCTATGACTGAAGCTTGAAGCGTGTAGGAAGCAACGCCTCATGACAGAAGCTTGAGGCATGGAGGAAGCAGCGCATCATGACTGAAGCATGAGGCGTATAGGAAGTAGCGCCTCACGAATGAAGCATGGGGCATGGAGCAGCGCCTCTCGACTGAAGCTTGAGGCATGGAGGAAGCAGCGTCCCCCTGAATGAAGCTTGTGGGGTGTAGGAAGCAGCACCTCACGACAGAGCTTCAGGCCTGGAGGAAGCAACGCCTCATGGCTGAAGCTTGAGGCATGGAGGAAGTAGCGCCTCATGACTGAAGCTTGAGGCGTGTCGGAAGCAGGACCTCATGACTGAAGCTTGAGGCGAGTCGGAAATAGGGCCCTCATGACTGAAGCTTGAGGCGTGTCTGAAGCAGCGCATCATGACTGAATCTTGAGTAGCGTCGGAATCAGCGCCTCATGACTGCAGCTTGAGGCATAGAGGAAGCAGCACCTCATGACTGAAACTTGAGGCGGTCGGAAGCAGCGCTTCATGATTTAAGCTTGAGGCGTGTAGGAAGTCGCGCCTCATGACTGAAGCTTGAAATGTATCGGAAGCAGCGCTTTATGACTGAAGCTTGAGGCGAGTCGGAAGCAAAGCCTCAAAACTGAAGCTTGAGGCGTGTCGGAAGCAGCGCCTTATAAATGAAACTTGAGCCTTGTCAGAAGCAGAGCCTCATGAATGAAGCTTGAGGCGAGTCGGAAGCAGTTCCTCATGAATGAAGCTTGAGGAGTATTGGAAGCAGCACCTCATGACTGAAGCTTGAGGCGTGTCGGAAGCAGCGCCTTATAAATGAAACTTGAGCCTTGTCAGAAACAGAGCCTTAATGAATGAAGCTTGAGGCGCGTCGGAAGCAGCTCCTCATGAATGAAGCTTGAGGCGTTTCGGATGCAGCGCCTCATGAATGAAGCTTGAGGCGTGTGGGAAGCAGCGCCTCATGAATGAAGCTTGAGGCATGGAGTAAGCAGCACCTCGATCATGACTGAAGCTTGAGGCGGTCGGAAGCACCGCTTCATGACTGAAGCTTGAGGCGTGTCGGAAGCCGCGCCTCATGAATGAAGCTTGAGGCGTTTCTGAAGCAGCGCTTCATGATTGAAGCTTGAGGCGATTCGGAAGCAGCGACACATGACTGAAGCTTGAGGCGATTCGGAAGCAGCGCTTCATGACTGAAGCTTGAGGCGAGTCGGACGCAGCGCCTCATGACTGAAGCTTGAGACGTTTCGGAAGCAGCGCCTCATGAATGAAGCTTGAGGCGTGTCAGAAGCAACGCCTCATGAATGAAGTTTGAGGCGTGTCGGAAGCAGCGGCTCATGATTGAAGCATTAGGCGTGTCGGAAGCAGCGCCTTATAAATGAAGCTTGAGCCTTGTCAGAAGCAGAGCCTCATGAATGAAGTTTAAGGTGAGACGGAAGCAGCGCCCCATGAATGAAGCTTTAGGAGTATCGGAAGCAGCACCTCATGACTGAAACCTGAAGCATGAAAGAAGCAGCACCTCATGGCTGATGCTTGAGGCGTGGAGAAATCAGTGCCTCATGACTGAAGCTTGACGCATTGAGAAAGCAGCGTTCCAAGACTGAAGCTTGAGGCGTCTCGAAAGCAATGCCTAGTGACTGAAGCTTTAGGCATGGAGGAAGCAGCACCTCACGATAAATGCTTGAGGCATGGAGGAAGAAGCACCTCATGGCTGAAGCTTGAGGCATAGAGGAAACAGCACCTCGATCATGATTAAAGCTTGACGCGGTCGGAAGCAGCGCTTCATGACTGAAGCTTGAGGCGTGTCGGAAGCAGCGCCTCATTAATGAAGGTTGAGGCGTGTCGGAAGCAACACGTCATGAATGAAGCTTGAGGCGTGTCGGAAGCAGTGCCTCATGAATGAAGCTTGAGGCGTGTCGGAAGCTGTGCCTCCTGACTGAAGCTTGAGGCGTGTCGGAAGCAGCGCCTCATGAATGAAGCTTGAGGCGTTTCGGAAGTTGCGCCTAATGAATGAAGCTTGAGGCGTGTCAGAAGCAGCGCCTCATGAATAAAGCTTAAGGCATGGAGGAAGCAGCACTTCGCGACTGATGCTTGAGGCATTAAGAAAGCAGCACCTATTGCTGAAGCTTGAGGCATGGAGCAATGCCTCACTACTGAAGCTTGTGGCGTGTAGGAAGCAGCGCCTCATGACAGAAGCTTGAGGCGTGTCGGAAGCAGCGCCTCATTAATGAAGCTTGAGGCGTGTCGTAAACAGCGCCTCATGAATGAAGCTTGAGGCGTGTCGGAAGCAGTGCCTCATGACTGAAGCTTGAGGCGTGTCGGAAGCAGCGCCTCCTGACTGAAGCTTGAGGCGTGCCGGAAGCAGCGCTTCATGACTGAAGCTTGAGGCGTGTAGGAAGCAGCGCCTCATGACAGAAGCTTGAGGCCTGGAGGATACAGCTCCTCATTAATGAAGCTTGAGGCATAGAGGAAGCAGCGCCTCATGAGAGAAGCTTGAGGCGTGTCGGAAGCAGCGCTTCATGAATGAAACTTAATGCTTGTCAGAAACGAGCCTCCTGAATGAAGCGTGAGGCGTCGTCGGAAGTTGCACGTCATGAATAAAGCTTGAGGCGTGTCGGAAGCAGCGCTTCATGACTGACGCTTGAGGCATGGAGGAAGCAGCACCTCACGATTAATGCTTGAGGAATGGAGGAAGTAGCACCTCATGGCTGAAGCTTGACGTATGGAGCAGCGCGTCTCGACTGAAGCTTGAAGCATGGAGGAAGCAGCGTCCCTATGACTTAAGCTTGAGTAGTGTCGGAAGCAACGCCTCATGCCTGAAGCTTGAAGCATAGAGGAAGCAGCACTTCGATCATGACTGAAGCTTCAGGCGGTCGGAAGCAGAGCTTCACGACTGAAGCTTGAGGTATAGAGGAAGCAGCGCCTCATGCCTGAAGCTTGAGGCTTGTCAGAAGCAGCGCCTCATGACTGAAGCTTGAGTCGTGTCGGAAGCAGCTCTTCAGGACGGAAGCTTGAGGCATAGAGGAACCAGCGCCTCATGACTGAAGCTTGAGGCGTGTCGGAAGCATCGCCTCATGACTGAAGCATGAGGCGTGTCGGAAGCAGCGCCTCATGAATGAAGCTTGAGGCGTGCTGGAAGCAGCGCCACATTACTGAAGCGTGAGGCCTGTCGGAAGCAGCTCCTCATGACTGAAGCTTGAGGCATGGCGGAAGCAGCGCTTAGCGAATGAAGCTTGAGGCGTGTCGGAAGCAGCACTTCATGACTGAAGCTCGATGAGTGTCAGAAGCAGCGCCTAGCGACTGAAGCTTGAGTCGTGTCGGAAGCAGCGCCTCATGACTGAAGCTTGAGGCGTGTCGGAAGCAGCGTCTCATGAATGAAGCTTGAGGCGTGTCGGAAGCAGCGCCTCATGACCGAAGCTTGAGGCGTGTCGGAAGCAGCGCTTCATGACTGTAGCTTGAGTCGTGTCGGAAGCAGCGCCTCATGACTGAAGCTTGAGGCATAGAGGAAGCAGCACCTCATGACTGAAGCTTGAGGCGGTCGGAAGCAGCGCTTCATGACTGAAGCTTGAGGCATAGAAGAAGCAGCACCTCATGACTGAAGCTTAAGGCGGTCGGAAGCAGCGCTTCATGACTGAAACTTGAGACGTGTCGGACGCCGCGCAACATGACTGAAGCTTGAGGCGTGTCGAAAGCAGCGCCTCATGAATGAAGCTTGAGGCATAAAGAAAGTAGCGCCTCAGGATTGAAGCTTGAGGCGAGTCGGAAGCAGTGCATCATGACTGAAGCTTGATGCATGGAGGAAGCAGCGTTCCATGATTGAAGCTTGAGGCGTGTCGGAAGCAACGCCTCATGACTGAAGCCTGAGGTATGGAGGAAGTAGCACCTCGTGGGTGAAGCTTGAGGCATGGAGGAAACAGCGCCTCATGACTGAAGCTTGAGGCATGGAGGAAACAGCGCCTCATGACTGAAGCTTGAGGCATGGAGGAAACAGCGCCTCATGACTGATGCTTGAGGCTTGTCAGAAGCAGCGCCTTATGACTGAAGCTTGAGGCATGGAGGAAGCCACACCTAGTGACTGAAGCTTGAGGCGTGTCGGAAGCAGGGCCTCATGACTGAAGCTTGAGGCGTGTTGGAAGCAGCACCTCGTGACTGAAGCTTGAGGCGTGTCGGAAGCTGAGCCTCATGAATGAAGCTGGAGGCTTTTCGGAAGCAGCGCCTCACTAATGAAGCTTGAGCCTTGTCAGAAGCAGAGCCTCATGAATGTAGCGTGAGGCGTGTCGGAAGCAGCGC
>WNGS01090067.1:38684-87208 GCA_020271785.1 Procambarus virginalis
TCATGAAGCGCTGCTTCCGACACGCATCAAGCTTCAGTCGAAAGGCGCTGCTTACGACACGCCTCAAGCTTCAGTCATGTGGAGCTGCTTCCGATGCGCCTCAAGCTTCATTCATGAGGCGCTGCTTCCTCAATGCCTCAAGCTTCAGTCATTAGGTGCTGATTCTTTCCATGCTCAAGCTTCAGTCATGAGGCGCTGCTTCCGACACGCATTCAGCTTCAGTCAGGAGGCACTGCTTCCTCAATACCTCAAGCTTCAGTCATTAGGTGCTGATTCCTCCATGCCTCAAGCATCAGTAATGAGGCGCTGTTTCCGACGCGACTCAAGCTTCAGTCATGATGCGCTGCTTCTGACACGCCTCAAGCTTCAGTCATGAGGCCCTATTTCCGACACGCCTCAAGCTTCAGTCATGAGGCGCTACTTCCTCCATACTCAAGCTTCAGAGATGAGGCGCTGCTTCCGACACGCCTCAAGCTTCAGACATGAGGCGCAGCTTCCGGTGCGCCTCTAGCTTCATTTATGAGACGCTGTTTCTGACGCGCATCACGCTTCAGTCATGAGGCGCTGCTTCCGACACGCATCCCGCTTCAGTCATGAGGCGCTGCTTCCTCAATGACTCAAGCTTCAGTCATTAGGTGCTGCTTCCTCCAAGCCTCAAGCTTCAGTAATGAGGCGCTGTTTCCGACACGACTGTAGCTTCAGTCATGAGGCGCTGCTTCTGTCACGCCTCAAGCTTCAGTCATGAGGCCCAATTTCCGACACGCCTCAAGCTTCAGTCATGAAACGATGCTTCCGACACGCATCACGCTTCAGTCATGAGGCGCTGCTTTCTCAATGCCTCAAGTTTCAGTCTTAAGGTGGTGCTTCCTCCATGCCTCAAGCTTCAGTAATGAGGCGCAGTTTCCGACACGACTCAAGCTTCAGTCATGAGGCGCTGCTTCTGTCACGCCTCAAGCTTCAGTCATGAGGCCTTATTTACCACACGCCTCAAGCTTCAGTAATGAGGTGTTGCTTCCTCCAGACCACATGCTTCTGTCATGAGGCGTTGCTTCCGTCACGCCACAAGCTTCAGTCATGGGTATGCTGCTTCCTCCATGCCTCAAGCTTCAGCTGAGAGGCGCTGCTCCATGCCTCAAACTTCAGTCGTGAGGCGCTGCTTCCTCCATGCCTCAAGCTTCAGTCATGAGGCGCTGCTTCCTCCATGTCTCAAGCTTCAGTTATGAGGTGCTGCTTCCCCAATGCCTCAAGCTTCAAGCATAAGGCGCTTCTTCCAACACGCCTCAAGCTTCATTTATGAGGCGCTGTTTCCGACACGCAATAAGTTTCATTCATGAGGCGCTGCTTCCCACACGCTTCAAGCTTCATTCGTGAGGCGCTTCTTCCACCACGCCTCAAGCTGCATTTATGAGGCGCTGTTTCCGACACGCCTCAAGCTTCAGTCATAAGGCGCTGCTTCCGATGCGCCACAAGCTTTATTCATGAAGCGTTGCTACCGACATGCCTTAAGCTTCAGTCATAAGGTGCTGCTTCCTCTATGCCTCAAGCTTCAGTGATGAGGCGCTGCTTCAGATAGGCCTAACGCTTCAGTAATGTGGCGTTACTTCCGACACGCCTCAAGCTTCAGTGATGAAGCGCTGCTTCCAACACGCATTAAGCTTCAGTCATAAGGCGCTGATTCTGACGCGCCTCAAGCTTCAGTCATGATGCGCTGCTTCCTCAATGCCTCAAGCTTCAGTCATGAGGTGCTGCTTCCTCAATGCCTGAACCTTCATTCATGAGGTGCTGCTTCCGTCACGCCTCAAGCTTCATACATGAAGCCCTATTTCCGACACGCCTCAAGCTTCAGTCATGAGGAGCTGCTTCCTCCATGCGCCAAGCTTCAGTCATGAGGCGCTGCTTCCTCCATGCCTCAAGCTTCAGTTACGAGGTGCTGCTTCCCCAATGCCTCAAGCTTCAGGCATGAGGCGTTGCTTCCTTCATGCTTCAGGCTTCAAGCATGAGGCGCTGCTTCTTCATGCCTCAAGCTTCAGTCATGAGGCGCTGCTTCCTTCATGACTCAAGCTTCAGTCGTGAGGAGCTGCTTCCTCCATACCTCAAGCTTCAGTCATGAGGCACTGCTTCCGACACGCCTCAAGCGTCATTCGTGAGGCGTTGCTTCCGACACGACTCAAGCTTCAGTCATGAGGCGCTGCTTCCGACACGCCTCAAGCTTCATTTATGAGGCGCTGCTTCCGACACGACTCAAGCTTCCGTCATGAGGCGCTGCTTCCGACACGCCTCAATTATCAGTCATGAGGCGCTGCTTCCTCAATGCCTCAAGCTTCAGTCATGAGGTACTACTTCCTCTATGCCTCAAGCTTCAGTCATGAGGCGCTGCTTCCGACAAGCATCCCGCTTCAGTCATGAGGCGCTGCTTCCTCAATGCATCAAGCTTCAATCATGAGGTGCTGATTCCTCCATGCCTCAAGCTTCAGTAATGATGCGCTCTTTTCGACAAGACTCAAGCTTCAGTCATGAGGCGCTGCTTTTGACACGACTCAAGCTTCAGTCATGAGGCGCTGCTTCCGACACGCCTCAAGCTTCAGGCATGGAGCCCTATTTCCGACACGCCTCAAGCTTCAGTCATGAGGAGCTGCTTCCTCCATGCGCCAAGCTTCAGTCGTGAGGCGCTGCTTCCTCCATGCCTCAAGCTTCAGTTATGAGGTGCTGCTTCTCCAATGCCTCAAGCTTCAGGCATGAGGCGTTGCTTCCCTTATGCTTCAGGCTTCAAGCATGAGGCGTTGCTTCTTCATGCCTCAAGCTTCACTCATGAGGCGCTGCTTCCTTCATGCCTCAAGCTTCAGTCGTGAGGAGCTGCTTCCTCCATACCTCAAGCTTCAGGCATGAGGTGTTGCTTCCATCATGCCTAAAGCTTCAAGCGTGAGGCGCTGCTTCCTCCATGCCTCAAGCTTCAGTCATAAGGCACTGCTTCCGACACGCCTCAAGCGTTATTCGTGAGGCGCTGCTTCTGACACGACTCAAGCTTCAGTCATGAGGCGCTGCTTCCGACGAGCCTCAAGCTTCATTTATGAGGCGCTGCTTCTGACACGACTCAAGCTTCCGTCATGAAGCGCTGCTTCCGACACGCCTCAATCTTCAATCATGAGGCACTGCTTCCGACACGCCTCAAGCCTCAGTCATGAGGTACTACTTCCTCTATGCCTCAAGCTTCAGTCATGAGGCGCTGCTTCCGACAAGCTTCCCGCTTCAGTCATGAGGCGCTGCTTCCTCAATGCCTCAAGCTTCAATCATGAGGTGCTGATTCCTCCATGCCTCAAGCTTCGGTAATGATGCGCTCTTTCCGACAAGACTCAAGCTTCAGTCATGAGGCGCTCCTTTTGACACGACTCAGGCTTCAGTCATGAGGCGCTGCTTCCGACACGCCTCAAGCTTCAGTCATGAGGCGCTGCTTCCGATGTGACTCAAGCTTCAGTCATGAGGCGCTGCTTCCGACACGCCTCAAGCTTCAGTGATGAGACGCTGCTTCCGAAGCAGTTATGAGGCGCTGTTTCCCCAATGCCTCAAGCTTCAGGCATGAGGCGTTGCTTCCTTCATGCATCAAGCTTCAAGCATGAGGCGATACTTCCTTCATGCTCCAACCTTCAGGCATGACGCGTTGCTTTCTTTATGCCTCAAGCTTCAAGCATGAGGCGCTGCTTCCTTCATGCCTCAAGCTTCAGTCATGAGGCGCTACTTCCTTCATGCCTCAAGCTTCAGTCGTGAGGAGCTTCTTCCTCCATACCTCAAACTTCAGGCATGAGGTGTTGCTTCCTTCATGCCTCAAGCTTCAAGCGTGAGCCGGTGCTTCCTCCATGCCTCAAGGTTCAGTCATGAGGCACTGCTTCCGACACGCCTCAAGCATCATTCATGAGACGTTGCTTCCGACACGCCTCAAGCATCATTCATGAGACGTTGCTTCCGACACGCCTCAAGCTTCATTCATTACGCCCAATTTCCGACACGCCTCAAGCTTCAGTCATGAAACGATGCTTCCGACACGCATCACGCTTTACTCATGAGGCGCTGCTTCCTCAATGCCTCAAGTTTCAGTCTTGAGGTGGTGCTTCCTCCATGCCTAAAGCTTCAGTAATGAGGCGCAGTTTCCGACACGACTCAAGCTTCAGTCATGAGGCCTTATTTACGACACGCCTCAAGCTTCAGTAATGAGGTGTTGCTTCCTCCAGGCCTCATGCTTCTGTCATGAGGCGTTGCTTCCGTCACGCCACAAGCTTCAGTCATGGGTATGCTGCTTCCTCCATGCCTCAAGCTTCAGCCGAGAGGCGCTGCTCCATGCCTCAAACTTCAGTCGTGAGGCGCTGCTTCCTCCATGCCTCAAGCTTCAGTCATGAGGCGCTGCTTCCTCCATGTCTCAAGCTTCAGTTATGAGGTGCTGCTTCCCCAATGCCTCAAGCTTCAAGCATAAGGCGCTGCTTCCGACACGCCTCAAGCTTCATTCGTGAGGCGCTTCTTCCAACACGCCTCAAGTTTCATTTATGAGGCGCTGTTAAGTTTCACGCAATAAGTTTCATTCATGAGGCGCTGCTTCCCACACGCTTCAAGCTTCATTCGTGAGGCGCTTCTTCCAACACGCCTCAAGCTTCATTTATGAGGCGCTGTTTCCGACACGCCTCAAACTTCAGTCATAAGGCGCTGCTTCTGATACGCCACAAGCTTTATTCATGAGGCGTTGCTACCGACATGCCTTAAGCTTCAGTCATGAGGTGCTGCTTCCTCTATGCCTCAAGCTTCAGTGATGAGGCCCTGCTTTAGATAGGCCTAACGCTTCAGTAATGTGGCGTTACTTCCGACACGCCTCAAGCTTCAGTGATGAAGCGCTGCTTCCAACACGCCTTAAGCTTCAGTCATAAGGCGCTGATTCTGACGCGCCTCAAGCTTCAGTCATGATGCGCTGCTTCTTCAATGCCTCAAGCTTCAGTCATGAGGTGCTGCTTCCTCAATGCCTGAACCTTCATTCATGAGGCGCTGCTTCCGCCACGCCTTAAGCTTCAGGCATGAAGCCCTATTTCCGACACGCCTCAAGCTTCAGTCATGAGGAGCTGCTTCCTCCATGCGCCAAGCTTCAGTCATGAGGCGCTGCTTCCCCAATGCCTCAAGCTTCAGGCATGAGGCGTTGCTTCCTTCATGCTTCAGGCTTCAAGCATGAGGCGCTGCTTCTTCATGCCTCAAGCTTCAGTCATGAGGCGCTGCTTCCTTCATGCCTCAAGCTTCAGTCGTGAGGAGCTGCTTCCTCCATACCTCAAGCTTCAGGCATGAGGTGTTGCTTCCGTCACGCCACAAGCTTCAGTCATGGGTATGCTGCTTCCTCCATGCCTCAAGCTTCAGCCGAGAGGCGCTGCTCCATGCCTCAAACTTCAGTCGTGAGGCGCTGCTTCCTCCATGCCTCAAGCTTCAGTCATGAGGCGCTGCTTCCTCGATGTCTCAAGCTTCAGTTATGAGGTGTGCTTCCCCAATGCCTCAAGCTTCAAGCATAAGGCGCTGCTTCCGACACGCCGCAAGCTTCATTCGTGAGGCGCTTCTTCCAACACGCCTCAAGTTTCATTTATGAGGCGCTGTTTCCGACACGCAATAAGTTTCATTCATGAGGCGCTGCTTCCCACACGCTTCAAGCTTCATTCGTGAGGCGCTTCTTCCAACACGCCTCAAGCTTCATTTATGAGGCGCTGTTTCCGACACGCCTCAAGCTTCAGTCATAAGGCGCTGCTTCCGATACGCCAAAAGCTTTATTCATGAAGCGTTGCTACCGACATGCCTTAAGCTTCAGTCATGAGGTGCTGCTTCCTCTATGCCTCAAGCTTCAGTGATGAGGCCCTGCTTTAGATAGGCCTAACGCTTCAGTAATGTGGCGTTACTTCCGACACGCCTCAAGCTTCAGTGATGAAGCGCTGCTTCCAACACGCCTTAAGCTTCAGTCATAAGGCGCTGATTCTGACGCGCCTCAAGCTTCAGTCATGATGCGCTGCTTCTTCAATGCCTCAAGCTTCAGTCATGAGGTGCTGCTTCCTCAATGCCTGAACCTTCATTCATGAGGCGCTGCTTCCGCCACGCCTTAAGCTTCAGGCATGAAGCCCTATTTCCGACACGCCTCAAGCTTCAGTCATGAGGAGCTGCTTCCTCCATGCGCCAAGCTTCAGTCATGAGGCGCTGCTTAACCCAATGCCTCAAGCTTCAGGCATGAGGCGTTGCTTCCTTCATGCTTCAGGCTTCAAGCATGAGGCGCTGCTTCTTCATGCCTCAAGCTCCAGTCATGAGGCGCTGCTTCCTTCATGCCTCAAGCTTCAGTCGTGAGGAGCTGCTTCCTCCATACCTCAAGCTTCAGGCATGAGGTGTTGCTTCCATCATGCCTAAAGCTTCAAGCGTGAGGCGCTGCTTCCTCCATGCCTCAAGCTTCAGTCATGAGGCACTGCTTCCGACACGCCTCAAGCGTCATTCGTGAGGCGCTGCTTCCGACACGCCTCAAGCTTCATTTATGAGGCGCTGCTTCCGACATGACTCAGCCTTCCGTCATGAGGCGCTGCTTCCGACACGCCTCAATCTTCAGTCATGAGGCGCTGCTTCCGACACGCCTCAAGCTTCAGTCATGAGGTACTACTTCCTCTATGCCTCAAGCTTCAGTCATGAGGCGCTGCTTCCGACAAGCATCCCGCTTCACTCATGAGGCGCTGCTTCCTCAATGCCTCAAGCTTCAATCATGAGGTGCTGATTCCTCCATGCCTCAAGCTTCAGTAATGATGCGCTCTTTCCGACAAGACTCAAGCTTCAGTCATGAGGCGCTGCTTTTGACACGACTCAAGCTTCAGTCATGAGGCGCTGCTTCCGACACGCCCCAAGCTTCAGTCATGAGGCGCTGCTTCCGATGCGCCTCAAGCTTCAGTCATGAGGCGCTGCTTCCGACACGCCTCAAGCTTCAGTCATGAGACGCTGCTTCCGAAGCAGTTATGAGGCGCTGTTTCCCCAATGCCTCAAGCTTCAGGCATGAGGCGTTGCTTCCTTCATGCATCAAGCTTCAAGCATGAGGCGATGCTTCCTTCATGCTCCAACCTTCAGGCATGACGCGTTGCTTTCTTTATGCCTCAAGCTTCAAGCATGAGGCGCTGCTTCCTTCATGCCTCAAGCTTCAGTCATGAGGCGCTGCTTCCTTCATGCCTCAAGCTTCAGTCGTGAGGAGCTTCTTCCTCCATACCTCAAACTTCAGGCATGAGGTGTTGCTTCCTACATGCCTCAAGCTTCAAGCGTGAGCCGGTGCTTCCTCCATGCCTCAAGGTTCAGTCATGAGGCACTGCTTCCGACACGCCTCACGCTTCATTCATTACGCCCTGCTTCCGACACGCCTCAAGCTTCATTCATGAGACGTTGCTTCCGACACGCCTCAAGCTTCATTCATGAGGCGCTGCTTCCGACACGACTCAAGCTTCATTCATGAGACGTTGCTTCCGACACGCCTCAAGCTTCATTCATGAGGCGCTGCTTCCGACACGACTCAAGCTTCAGTCATGAAGCGCTGCTTCCGACACGCCTCAAGCTTCAGTCATGAGGTGCTGCTTCCTCTATGCCTCAAGCTTCAGTCATGAGACGCTGCTTCCGACACGCCTCAAGCTTCATTCATGAGACGTTGCTTCCGACACGCCTCAAGCTTCATTCATGAGGCGCTGCTTCCGACACGCCTCAAGCTTCAGTCATGAAGCGCTGCTTCCGACACGCCTCAATCTTCAGTCATGAGGCGCTGCTTCCGACACGCCTCAAGCTTCAGTCAAGAGGTACTACTTCCTCTATGCCTCAAGCTTCAGTCATGAGGCGCTGCTTCCGACAAGCATCCCGCTTCAGTCATGAGGCGCTGCTTCCTCAATGCCTCAAGCTTCAATCATGAGGTGCAGATTCCTCCATGCCTCAAGCTTCAGTAATGATGCGCTCTTTCCGACAAGACTCAAGCTTCAGTCATGAGGCGCTGCTTTTGACACGACTCAAGCTTCAGTCATGAGGCGCTGCTTCCGACACGCCTCAAGCTTCAGTCATGAGGCGCTGCTTCCGATGCGCCTCAAGCTTCAGTCATGAGGCGCTGCTTCCGACACGCCTCAAGCTTCAGTCATGAGACGCTGCTTCCGAAGCAGTTATGAGGCGCTGTTTCCCCAATGCCTCAAGCTTCAGGCATGAGGCGTTGCTTCCTTCATGCATCAAGCTTCAAGCATGAGGCGATGCTTCCTTCATGCTCCAACCTTCAGGCATGACGCGTTGCTTTCTTTATGCCTCAAGCTTCAAGCACGAGGCGCTGCTTCCTTCATGCCTCAAGCTTCAGTCATGAGGCGCTGCTTCCTTCATGCCTCAAGCTTCAGTCGTGAGGAGCTTCTTCCTCCATACTTCAATTTTCAGGCATGAGGTGTTGCTTCCTTCATGCCTCAAGCTTCAAGCGTGAGCCGGTGCTTCCTCCATGCCTCAAGGTTCAGTCATGAGGCACTGCTTCCAACACGCCTCAAGCTTCATTCATTACGCCCTGCTTCCGACACGCCTCAAGCTTCATTCATGAGACGTTGCTTCCGACACGCCTCAAGCTTCATTCATGAGGCGCTGCTTCTGACATGACTCAAGCTTCATTCATGAGATGTTGCTTCCGACACGCCTCAAGCTTCATTCATGAGGCGCTGCTTCCGACACGCCTCAAGCTTCAGTCATGAAGCGCTGCTTCCGACACGCCTCAAGCTTCAGTCATGAGGTGCTGCTTCCTCTATGCCTCAAGCTTCAGTCATGAGGCGCTGCTTCCGACACGCCTCAAGCTTCAGTCATGAGGTGCTGCTTCCGACACGCCTCAAGCTTCAGTCATGAGACGCTGCTTCCGATGCGCATCCCGCTTCAGTCATGAGGGCCTGCTTCCTCAATGCCTCAAGTTTCAGTCATGAGGTGCTTCTTCCTCCATGCCTCAAGCTTCAGTCATGAGGCGCTGCTTCCGACAAGCATCCCGCTTCACTCATGAGGCGCTGCTTCCTCAATGCCTCAAGCTTCAATCATGAGGTGCTGATTCCTCCATGCCTCAAGCTTCAGTAATGATGCGCTCTTTCCGACAAGACTCAAGCTTCAGTCATGAGGCGCTGCTTTTGACACGACTCAAGCTTCAGTCATGAGGCGCTGCTTCCGACACGCCTCAAGCTTCAGTCATGAGGCGCTGCTTCCTCAATGCCTCAAGTTTCAGTCATGAGGTGCTGCTTCCTCCATGCCTCAAGCTTCAGTAATGAGGCGATGTTTCCGACACGACTCAAGCTTCAGTAATGAGGCGATGTTTCCGACACGACTCAAGCTTCAGTCATGAGGCGCTGCTTCTGTCACGTATCACTTATTAACCTCAAAATATTACTATCACACACCTTGTATTGCCCGGCTCAGGCATTCAGTTTACAACTCAGTAAGTGATTACTGAACGTGGAAATCGCTACATGTGTGGTCATTTAGTTTAGTTTAAAGTTTCCCAATCTTAAAATAAGAGTTTCTCACTCATGAAGATCACCCCCTCAGGTACTCTGGTACTTTCGTCTGTCTCTGGGCTATTACGCCTACTCTTTGCAATCCGAACTTACGAGGAAGTTCTGGACCATAGCTCCTCTCACATCTAGGACTTCGCTCTACAGCTGGGACCCATACAGCAGTACTCGTCAGTAATGACACTCTCCGCATCCCTATGCTTCGGTCAGAAATCATGGTACTTACACAGGTAGAGAGTTACCATTCTTTTACAGAGCACAAAGAGTGATAACTTTGTAAGTACTATCTAATTTTAGTAGGACACCTCTTGTCCTTATCCTCGTCATTTATAGAGAACCGGGTATAGAAATCCCTACTTCCTCGAAACTCTTAGTTTCACCCTTTATGATATAATTACTCAATTCTTGTAATCTTGACCTTAAATACATTTAACCCAGGATAGTTTAAAGGTGCCACGTCATCCTGTCAATCTGACACATCACATATTGGTTCACGTATTGAAGGTAATGCTCTTCATATCACTTGTCCCTAAGTCATTTACCATGTTTTGCCTTGCCGCATTCTGACATAAACCAGAAGATGAAGTGAGCACGCTAATCCGTGCCACCAAGGCAGAACTGCTTACTCTAGTAAATGAGTACCATATTACTCCTCCTCGTGGAGCCACTAAAACTGGTCTCCATAACCTCATACTAGATTTTTTAATAGACAATGACCGAATCACATCAGCAGCTTATGTACAACATCTAATTCCAGATAAGAGTGCCCTGGCAGCCAAGAAGTTGAAAATAGAGCTTGCTAACATAGAACGTGAACGACAGAAGGAAAAAGCTGAACATCATCTCAAAGTCGCTGAAAAACAAGCTGCCCTCCAGAAGGAACAAGTTGAACTCCAACGTGAACGTGAGAAGGAAGCTCTTCAGGTAAAAGAACGGGAAGCCGCCATCGCTCTAGAGCACCGACGTAAAGAGCTTGACCTTGAAACTACCCACATCACTCAGCGCCAGGAAGCAGAAGTCAAACTCCCAGTACGTTTCAATGTTTCTCAAGCCATTAAATTAATGCCACCTTTTGTAGAAACTGAAGTAGATACATTCTTTACTTCGTGTGAGGCTCTAGCTAATTAATCACACACGTCACACGCAAAGCTCAGTTTCCACCAAGCTGGTAAACACCGAAAATTAAAAAAAAAAAATAACAGCGCCAAGAAGCCACACAACCTCCCCCTCCCGAGTCAGATCTCTCTCACACACACACACATTAACTCCGCTGGCCTCGGGATCAGTGGGCTATACTTCTCAGATCTCATTTCACATATAGAGAGTTATAGACGTAGATTTAGGGACTACCTCAAATCCAGTGCTACTACTTACCTAGAGTTTGCCTACAATAAGAAAAGATATTTTATGAAGTGGCTGGAATCAGCCCAGGTCACCACCTTTGCAGATCTCATCAACCTCCTCTTGGTGGAAGAATTCCTTCGTCGAGTTCCTACTCCTTTACGTCTCTACCTTTCAGACAAGGAAGAGACCAACCTTACTAGGTGTGCGCAATTGGCTGACACCTACAGTCTCATTCACAGAGTGTCATCCGACACACCTTTTGGTAAAATATCTTGGTCCAGTCCTGATAAAGTAAGTACTAGTCGTGGCAACTCTTCACTGTACTGCTGCTATTGTAAAATCTATGAACAAATAGAAAAGTGTGCCAAGTCTCAATGTAAGGTCAGTAATGAAACCCAAAAACCCAAATCACCTCCTCCTAAAATTCATAAGCCTGTAATGAATATTTTTGTTCCATCCTCAGATCTTCCTCTCTTGAATAGACACCTATACCCCGGAGCTGCCTATTCCAGCGGTAAAGATTCGAAAGGAAGGATCCAAGTGAACATCTTGAGGGACACAGTTGCTCTACAATCGATATTCCTCAAATCAGCAGTACCCAACGTCACCTACACCGGAGAAACCGTCCTCATCACTGACCTCACAGCTACCACTCCATAACCACTTGCAAGAGTCTGCCTGGATTGTTCGTTCGTTCGTGGTGAAGTCAAAGTCCCCATCCGGGAAAAGCCTTTCCCCATGCCAGGAGTTCAACTTCTCCTTTGCAACGACTTGGCGGAAGATCATTAACCCACGAACCTCAGCATCAAAGACAAACCCCAGGTATGTGACTCATCCGTGGAAGATCCTATTATGAAATATGTTGCAGAGGAGGTCCAACCGACCAACAATTCCAAGGACATCTCCCAGCCTGTCATGGTGACGACATGCACCCAAGCTGTTCAACCGCAACCAGCTGCTCCAGCTGTCCCTCAAGATTCTCAGGGGCCTCCCACCAAATCTCAACTTGTTGAAGTTCTGTAAGTTGCAGAGAGAAGAACAATCCCTAACATCTTTATTCTTTCAGGGTGAGACACAATCAAACGCAATCCCTGTTTTTTATGGAAAATCATGTACTCTACCGCCGCTATAGACCCTGTAAATTGAAGGAGGACGACGATTGGGTTAACTTCAACCAACTGGTAGTCCCTACCAGCATACGGCCAGATATCATGCGTCTGGCCCATGTCCTTCCTCACACTACGGCTTCAACAAGACCTACAATGCCCTGAAACAGGACTACTACTAGCCAGGTATGGTTCGTGATATCAAGATCTTTGTAAATTCTTGTCACACATGTCAAAGGACAGGTAAGCCAAACGCTCCTCTACCCAAGGCACCACTGATTCAGGTTCCAGTGCCTTCTGAGCCGTTCAGTTATTTCATCAATACCAATATCAAGAATCTGTCCAAGACAAGCTCTTGTAACTTTCATATCAGTAATATCCAGTGTTCCACCATCAGGTTTCCTACAGCAGTTTCCGTCAAGAACAGTACGGCTGCTAACGTTGTGAAGCACCTCGTGAAACAGTGCCCGCAGTGCAGACATTCCCAGGAGAGTCGGAGCAGGGGTAACACCATTCTTTCCAACGACCTGTGTAAGACAATAAACATCTCCCAGGTATTGTCAAACCCTTCTTATTGTACTTCTCCTGATTGCAATGGTTCTAAATCCTCGATCTTTTCCAACACCAGGAAAGGTCCTCTTATCTACGAACAAAATCCCAATAAACGTTCTCCTCTCGACAACGTGACCAGCCTTCCGCTAAAATATCTCAAGACCACCTCACACTCTATTTTATTTGAAAGTCGTAAACCCTTATCTTATACTAATTCCATTCTCACCTCGCCAGATGTTAGAAAACCTTTCGTCTTCCATGTCGACACCAGCAACACTGGCGTGGGAAATGTCATGACACCACCACGAGATGGGATCATGTCATCCAGCTACTACCTTCATAAAGGAGCCACTCAACATCCTACCCCATCGTGCAACGCAACGAAGTTTTCAATCAACAAGGTTACAATCTCATCAACATCTCCTCGGACCTCAACATTCTTCGGTCCATGCAGCAAGCCCAGTTCTCCAATAGACTCGTTCTTTGCTGGGTACTGCAGCACCACATCTACAACTTCTCGGATCATAATCCCCTTCGGTTCCTGCACCAGGCCCAGTTCTCCAACCAGCACTTGCTTCGCTGGGCCTTGTACCTGCAGAATTATAATCTCAACAACTTCATCAAAGGCTCGGAAACCGTAGTCGCCGACGTGCTCTCTTGAGTCCACGAGTTGAGATCTCCCACTTTAACTCTCCACTTCACAACAGTATCATAGGCGATAGGAACAGACTTCGGGGGAGAGCTGTTACGGTAATCTCCTGCTTAGGCAAGGAGATACTGCCTATTCCTTTACCGCCTCTTCAACAACATATCTTCATACTCATGTATAAGAAATTAACAACTATAATACGTGCTCAGAAGCATGTATTGGGAGCAGACACCCCCCCCCCCTCCACCCTCAAGTACTCAAGACACCAAGACACCTGTCTAAGACCAACTCCACTCGCCAGTGAACCAGCCTAACCCCTCTTTTGAGACTGCCGGCGATAGTTACATGCACATCAGTGCCACCTACACTAGGCCTGGCAGCCTATATAAGCAGCTCACCACCGGCCAGACCTCAGAATACTCTTTGTGCTCCAAGCTGCAAGATCTACTCTCGCTCCCCTGGGTGTCAGTAGACTCGAGCAGCTCTAGTATAAAGTATAATTTTGCATCTTTATTTTGCTATTAACGTAACTGTCACATGTTTATATTTCTTTTGCATTGTGTTTTGTGTTCTTGCCAAGTGGAATATGGGAATTGTTTTATTTGTTGTTAAAGTCGTTTTTGTTCTATTAAATATTTAAGTTTTTCATTCTTTTGGAATTTATCCCGCAGCTCTCACACCGTAAAGAGGCCAGAAACAGTTTTATTTACTTTGTTTTACTTTTTTTATTTAATGTGATAGGCATTTCCCCTGCTGGAATAGCCACTGCTCTATTCTTTCACGTATAAGTCACAATACCCACACATGAGGCAGGCTGGTGTAGCAGCTCCAGAATGGTAATGTTCCCTCATGATGCCCACACATGAGGCAGGCTGGTGTAGCAGCTCCAGAATGGAAATGTTCCCTCATGATGCCCACACATGAGGCAGGCTGGTGTAGCAGCTCCAGGATGGTAATGTTCCCTCATGATGCCCACACATGAGGCAGGCTGGTGTAACAACTCCAGAATGGTAATGTTCCCTCATGATGCCCACACATGAGGCAGGCTGGTGTAGCAGCTCCAGAATGGAAATGTTCCCTCATGATGCCCACACATGAGGCAGGCTGGTGTAGCAGCTCCAGGATGGTAATGTTCCCTCATGATGCCCACACATGAGGCAGGCTGGTGTAACAACTCCAGAATGGTAATGTTCCCTCATGATGCCCACACATGAGGCAGGCTGGTGTAGCAGCTCCAGAATGGAAATGTTCCCTCATGATGCCCACACATGAGGCAGGCTGGTGTAGCAGCTCCAGAATGGAAATGTTCCCTCATGATGCCCACACATGAGGCAGGCTGGTGTAGCAGCTCCAGGATGGTAATGTTCCCTCATGATGCCCACACATGAGGCAGGCTGGTGTAGCAGCTCCAGGATGGTAATGTTCCCTCATGATGCCCACACATGAGGCAGGCTGGTGTAGCAGCTCCAGGATGGTAATGTTACCCCACACATGAGGCAGGCTGGAATAGAAGTTTCAGGACGGTAATTTACCCTCATGTTACCCACACATGGGGCAGGCTGGTGTAGCAGCTCCAGAATGGTAATGTTCCCTCATGATGCCCACACATGAGGCAGGCTGGTGTAGCAGCTCCAGGATGGTAATGTTACCCCACACATGAGGCAGGCTGGTGAAGCAGCTGCAGGATGGTAATGTTACCCACACATGAGGTAGGCTGGTGTAGCAGCTCCAGGATGGTAATGTTACCCACACATGAGGTAGGCTGGTGTAGCAGCTCCAGGATAGTAATGTTACCCACATATGAGGTAGGCTGGTGTAGCAGCTCCAGGATGGTAATGTTACCCACATATGAGGCAGGCTGGTGTAGCAGCTCCAGGATGGTAATGTTACCCACATATGAGGCAGGCTGGTGTAGCAGCTCCAGGATGGTAATGTTACCCACACATGAGGTAGGCTGGTGTAGCAGCTCCAGGATGGTAATGTTACCCCACACATGAGGCAGGCTGGTGTAGCAGCTCCAGGATGGTAATGTTACCCACACATGAGGTAGGCTGGTGTAGCAGCTCCAGGATGGTAATGTTACCCACATATGAGGCAGGCGGGTGTAGCAGCTCCAGGATGGTAATGTTACCCACATATGAGGCAGGCTGGTGTAGCAGCTCCAGGATGGTAATGTTACCACACANTTTACGGTGAAATACAAGCCAGGTGCAGGCAATCCCGCTGATTACATCAGTCGACATCCTGCCAACAGTTTTCACCATCACCAAGCATCAGCAAGTTGCCGAGGAATATGTACACTCTGTAACCTGTGATGCAGTCCCTAAGGCTCTCACTCTGATGAAATACGTACTGCAACCCTAGAGGACCCAACTCTGCAAGCAACAGTGGATGCATGACTAAGAAAAGTTTCCACGATCCCACCCTCAGGAGTTGACCAAGATGCATTCAAAGCACTTGAACGCATCCAGACAGAATTAAGTGTTACGCAACAACGCGACACCGTGCTGCGAGGTACTCGTATCGTCATTCCAGCTGTTCTCCAGCAACGTGCTCTGAAGCTTGCACATCAAGGACACCAAGGTCTTGTAAGGACCAAACAGCTGCTACGAGAAAAGGTGTGGTTTCCTGGCATTGATCGTCAAGCTAAGGACATGCATGATGTCTGTGTCCCTTGCCAAGCTGCAGTGGATACTTCAAGACCAACACCTCTACAACCTTCACCACTACCTGCTGCACCATGGATGGAAGTATCGATGGATTCTGTGGACCGCTACCAACTGGAGAGTACTTGATGGTAGTCATTGATGATCACTCACGTTATCCAGAAGTAGAAATCATCACTTCCACATCTGCAAAGGCTGTCATCCCGAAGCTCGACAAGATCTTTTCAAACTTTGGCATTCCTGAAGTTGTCAAGACGGACATGGACCGCCATTTAATGGACAAGACTTTGTCAACTTTGCTGAGCATATTGGATTCAAACACCGCCGTGTGATGCCACTACATCCTCAAGCAAATGGAGAAGTAGAGAGATTCATGCAACCTCTCATGAAAGCGGTACGCTGTGCTCATGCCGAAGGACGATCCTGAAACAAGCTATGTATGCTTTTCTCAGGAACTACCGTGCAACACCGCATGGAACACTGGGCAAGTCGCCTGGCGAACTTTTATTTGGACGTCCTATGAGGATCGCACTACCTGTCATGCCAGCCAAGGTAACGGATAAACGTCTCGCTCAGAAGGATGCACTAGCGAAGGGCAAAATGAAAATTGCTCATGATCAACGTGCAAAGGAACAATTCATAAAGGTTGGAGATACTGTTCTCGTTAAAAAGAAAAAAGAGGGAAAGCTAGATATGCCGTATGATACAAAACCATATAAAGTGATTAGTGTGAAAGGAACTATGGTAACAGCGAGTAATAGAGATCATAGTATAACACGTAATATGGCTTATTTCAAAGTGATTCCAAATAGTGTAGAAAATGATGAAGTGCAAAGTCGTGCAAAAGAAAAAGAAAAAATGAGTTATAACTCGATAAACAATTCATCGAGGGATGTTTTTGTATTTAAGGACTCTCGTCCAAAACGTCATGTTAAACGCCCTACACGATATGATGATTAATTGTGTTCATATGTAATGCAAAGTATTTACTTGTTATGCTGAACTAAATTTAATATTGTTTGAATAATGCAGATCTCTCATTCAATATTTTGTAACTTTGTATTACAGTTTCTTTCATGTTTAACATTGCATATGTATTTTTAACATTGAAATCCTTTGTGGTAAAGATTGTTTAAATTCTTTGTGTGTTTAAATAATGTTAAATGTATGCAATATCTCTTGATATGTTAAAACTTACTTTGTGTCAATAACTTTGCTTTGTGCTACAAGCATGGTAGACATCCTGTATTCATTCTTTTTAAAGAAAAGGAGGGATGTCATGTTCACAGAAAATGGTACCATCCGTTTTCTATGTGCGGCGGCTGGACGCCACTAGAGAGAAGGTAAACAGCACACAGGACGCCTGCCAAGCTTGGGAGCCATAGTCATGTAATCGTTTATTATTATTAAAGTCAGTAACCAGGAATGACTTTACATCAACCTTACTACCAAGACTATCTCAGCTATACACCAGACACCACAATGCCTAAAGCTTCAAGCAGAGGCGCTGCTTCCTCCATGCCTCAAGCTTCTGTCATGAGGTGCTGCTACCTTTATGCCTCAAGCTTCAGGCATGAGGAGTTGCTTAATTCATGCTTCAAGCTTCAATCATGAGGCGATGCTTCCTTTATGCCACAAGCTTCAGTCATGACGCGCTGCGTCTTCATGCCTCAAGCTTCAATCAGGAGGCGCTGCTTCCTCCATGCCTCAAGCTTCAGGCATGAGACGTTCCTTCCTTAATGCCTCAAGCTTCAAGCATGAGGCACTGTTTCCTTCATGCTTCAAGCTTCAGTCATGAGGCGCTGCTTCCTTCATGCCTCAAGCTTCAGTCGTGAAGAGCTGCTTCCTCCATACCTCAAGGTTCAAGCATGAGGTGTTGCTCCTTCATGCCTCAAGCTTCAAGCGTGAGGGGCTGCTTCCGACACGCCTCAAGCTTCATTCATGAGGCGCTGTTTCGACACGCATCAAGCTTCATTCATGAGACGTTGCTTCCGACACGCCTCAAGCTTCATTCATGCGCCGCTGCTTCCGACACGACTCAAGCTTCAATCATGAGGCGCTGCTTGCTACACGCCTCAAGCTTCTGTCATAAAGCGCTGCTTCCAACACGCCTTAAGCTTCATTTATGAGGTGCTGTTTCCGAAACACCTCAAACTTCATTCATGAGGCGATGCTTCCGACACGTCTCATGCTTCATTCATGAGGCGAAACTTCTCACACGCCTCAGGCTTCAATCATGAGGTTTTGCTTCTGACAAGACTCAAGCTTCATTCATGAGGCGCTGCTTCCGACACGCCTCAAGCTTCATTCATGAGGCGCTGCTTCCGACACGCTTCAAGCTTCATTCATGAGGCGTTGCTTCCGAATTGCAACAAGTTTCATTCATGAGGCGCTGCTTCCGATACGCCTGAAGCTTCAGTCATGAGGCGCTACTTCCGACACGCCTCAAGCTTCAGTCATGAGGAGATGCTTCGGACAGGCCTCACGCTTACGTAACGTGGAGCTGCTTCCGAGAAAGCTCAAATTTCAGTCATGAGGCGCTGCTTCCGACACGCCTCAAGCTTCTGTCATGAGGCGCTGCTTCCAACACGCCTTAAGCTTCAGTCATGAGGCGCTGCATCCTCCATGCCACAAGCTTCAGTCGTGAGGTGCTGCTTCCTCCGTGCCTCAAGCTTCAGCCGTGAGGTGCTGCTTCCTCCATGCCTCAAGCTTCAGTCATGAGACCTTGTTTCCTTCATGCCTCAAGCTTCAGTCATGAGGTGCTGCTTCCTCCATGCCTCAAGCTTCAGTCATGAGGCATTGCTTCCGACAAGCCTCAAGCTTCATTCACGAGGCGCTGCTTCCGACAAGCCTAGAGCTTTGTTAATGAGGCGCTGCTTCCTATACGCCTCAAGCTTCTGTCATGAAGCGCTGCTTCCAACACGCCTCAAACTTCAGTCATCAGGTGCTGTTCCTCTATGCCTCAAGCTTCATTCATGACTCGCTGCTTCCGACACGCCTCAAGCTTCATTCATGAGACGTTGCTTCCGACACGCCTCAAGCTTCATTCATGAGGCGCTGCTTCCGACACGACTCAAGCTTCAATCATGAGGCGCTGCTTGCTACACGCCTCAAGCTTCTGTCATAAAGCGCTGTTTCCAACACGCCATAAGCTTCATTTATGAGGAGCTGTTTCCGAAAAACCTCAAACTTCATTCATGAGGCGATGCTTCCGACACGTCTCATGCTTCATTCATGAG
The DNA here is from genome assembly GCA_020271785.1 of Procambarus virginalis. NCBI lineage: Eukaryota > Metazoa > Arthropoda > Malacostraca > Decapoda > Cambaridae > Procambarus > Procambarus virginalis. The sequence goes on from WNGS01090067.1 coordinate 57,765, forward strand.
GCGAAACTTCTGACACGCCTCAGGCTTCAATCATGAGGCTTTGCTTCTGACAAGCCTCAAGCTTCATTCATGAGGCGCTGCTTCCGACACGCTTCAAGCTTCATTCATGAGGCGTTGTTTCCGACACGCAACAAGTTTCATTCATGAGGCTCTGCTTCCGACATGCCTGAAGCTTCAGTCATGAGGTGCTACTTCCGACACGCCTCAAGCTTCAGTCATGAGGAGATGCTTCGGACAGGCCTCACGCTTACGTAACGTGGCGCTGATTCTGAGAAAGCTCAAGTTTCAGTCATGAGGCGCTGCTTCCGACACGCCTCAAGCTTCTGTCATGAGGCGCTGCTTCCAACACGCCTTAAGCTTCAATCATGAGGCGCTGCATCCTCCATACCACAAGCTTCAGTCGTGAGGTGCTGCTTCCTCCGTGCCTCAAGCTTCAGCCGTGAGGTGCTGCTTCCTCGATCCATGCCCCAAGCTTCAATCATAAGACCTTGTTTCCTTCATGCCTCAAGCTTCAGTCATGAGGTGCTACTTCCTCCATGCCTCAAGCTTCAGTCATGAGGCACTGCTTCCGACACGCCTCAAGCTTCATTCACGAGGCGCTGCTTCCGACAAGCCTAGAGCTTTGTTAATGAGGCGCTGCTGCCTATACGCCTCAAGCTTCTGTCATGAAGCGCTGCTTCCAACACGCCTCAAACTTCAGTCATCAGGTGCTGTTCATCTATGCCTCAAGCTTCATTCATGAGGCGCTGCTTCCGACACGCCTCAAGCTTCATTCGCAAGGCGCTGCTTCCGACACGCCTCAAGCTTCAGTCATGAGGTCCTATTTCTGACACGCCTCAAGCTTGAATAATGAGATGCTACTTCCTCCATGTCTCAAGATTCAGTCATGAGGCATTGCTTCCTCCAGGCCTCAAGCTTCTGTCATGAGGCGTTGCTTCCGTCACGCCACAAGCTTCAGTCATGAGGCGCTGCTCCTGACAATCCTCAAGCTTCAGTCACGAGGCGCTACTTCCTCCATGTTCCAAGCTTCAGTCATGAGGCGTTGCTTTCTCCAGGACTCAAGCTTCTGTCATGAGCCGCTGCTTCCGACACGCCTCAAGCTTCATTCACGAGGCGCTGCTTCCGACAAGCCTCAAGCTTCGTTAATGAGACGCTGCTTCCGACACGCCTCAAGCTTCAGTCATGAGGCTCTGCTTCCGACATGCCTGAAGCTTCAGTCATGAGGCGCTACTTCCGACACGCCTCAAGCTTCAGTCATGAGGAGATGCTTCGGACAGGCTTCACGCTTACGTAACGTGGCGCTGCTTCTGAGAAAGCTCAAGTTTCAGTCATGAGGCGCTGCTTCCGACACGCCTCAAGCTTCTGTCATGAGGCGCTGCTTCCAACACGCCTTAAGCTTCAGTCATGAGGCGCTGCATCCTCCATGCCACAAGCTTCAGTCGTGAGGTGCTGCTTCCTCCGTGCCTCAAGCTTCAGCCGTGAGGTGCTGCTTCCTCCATGCCTCAAGCTTCAATCATAAGACCTTGTTTCCTTCATGCCTCAAGCTTCAGTCATGAGATGCTGCTTCCTCCATGCCACAAGCTTCAGTCATGAGGCACTGCTTCCGACACGCCTCAAGCTTCATTCACGAGGCGCTGCTTCCGACAAGCCTAGAGCTTTGTTAATGAGGCGCTGCTGCCTATACGCCTCAAGCTTCTGTCATGAAGCGCTGCTTCCAACACGCCTCAAACTTCAGTCTTCAGGTGCTGTTCATCTATGCCTCAAGCTTCATTCATGAGGCGCTGCTTCCGACACGCCTCAAGCTTCATTCACAAGGCGCTGCTTCCGACACGCCTCAAGCTTCAGTCATGAGGTCCTATTTCTGACACGCCTCAAGCTTGAATCATGAGGTGCTACTTCCTCCATGTCTCAAGATTCAGTCATGCGGCATTGCTTCCTCCAGGCCTCAAGCTTCTGTCATGAGGCGTTGCTTCCGTCACGCCACAAGCTTCAGTCATGAGGCGCTGCTCCTGACAATCCTCAAGCTTCAGCCACGAGGCGCTACTTCCTCCATGATCCAAGCTTCAGTCATGAGGCGTTGCTTTCTCCAGGACTCAAGCTTCTGTCATGAGCCGCTGCTTCCGACACGCCTCAAGCTTCATTCACGAGGCGCTGCTTCCGACAAGCCTCAAGCTCCGTTAATGAGGCGCTGCTTCCGACACGCCTCAAGCTTCAGTCATGAGGCACTGCTTCCGACAAGCTTCAAGCTTCATTCATGAGGCGCTGCTTCTCACACGCCTCAAGCTTCATTCATGAGGCACTGCTTCCAACACGCCTCAAGCTTCATTTTTGAGGAGCAGTTTCCGAAACGCCTATAGCTTCATTCACGAGGCGCTGCTTCCGACACGCCTCAAGCTTCATTCATGAGGCGTTGCTTCCGACACGCAACAAGTTTCATTCATGAGGCGCTGCTTCCGACACGCCTCAAGATTCAGTCATGAGGCGCTGCTTCCGACACGCCTCAAGCTTCAGTCATGAGGCGTTGCTTCCGACATGCCTCAAGCTTCAGTCATGAGGAGCTGCTTCTGACATGCCTCACGCTTTAGTAATGTGGCGCTGCTTCCGACACGCCTCAAGTTTCTGTCATGAGGCGCGGCTTCCGACACACCTCAGGCTTCAGTCATGAGGCACTGCTTCCAGCACGCCTTAAGATTCAGTCATGAGGCGCTGATTCCGACGAACCTCAAGCTTCAGTCATGATGCGATGCTTCCTCAATGCCTCAAGCTTCAGTCATGAGGCGCTGCTTCCGACGCGCCTCAAGCTTCAGTCATGGGGAGGTGTTTCCTCCATGCGCCCACCTTCAGTCAATTGTCATGAGGTGCTGCTTCCTCCATGCCTCAAGCTTCAGTTATGAAGCGCTGCTTCCTCCATGCCTCAAGCTTCAGGCATGAGGAGTTGCTTCCTTCATGCTTCAAGCTTCAAGCATGAGGCGATGCTTCCTTCATGCCACAAGCTTCAGTCATGGCGCGCTGCTTCTTCATGCCTCAAGCTTCAGTCATGAGGCGTTCCATCCTTAATGCCTCAAGCTTCAAGCGTGAGGCACTGTTTCCTTCATGCNTATGAGGCGCTGCTTCCGACTCGCCTCAAGCTTCGTCCCATGGGAGGTGTTTTCCTACATGCCCCACCTTCAGTCAATTGTCATGAGGTGCTTCTTCCTCATGCCTCAAGCTTCAGTTATGAGCGCTGCTTCCTCCATGCCTCAAGCTTCAGGCATGAGGATTGCTTCCTTCATGCTCAAGCTTCAGCATGAGGCGTGCTTCCTTCATGCCACAAGCTCAGTCATAGCGCCCTGCTTTCTTCATGCCTCAAGCTTCAAGTCATGAGGCGTTTCCTTCTATGACTCAAGCTTCAAGCGTGAGGCACTGTTTCCTTCATGCTTCAAGCTTCAGTCATGAAGCGCTGCTTCCTTCATGCTCAAGCTTCAGTCGTGAGGGCTGCTTCCTCATACCTCAAGCTTCAGTCATGAGGGGTTGCTTCCATCATGCCTAAAGCTTCAAGCGTGAGGCGCTGCTTCCTCCATGCCTCCAGCTTCAGTCATGAGGCACTGTTTCCGACACGCCTCAAGCTTCATTCATGAGGCGCTGCTTCCGACACTCCTCAAGCTTCATTCATGAGACGTTGCTTCCGACACGCCTCAAGCTTCATTCATGAGGCCCTGCTTCCGACACGACTCAAGCTTCTGTCATGAAGCGCTGCTTCCAACACGCCTAAGCTTCATTTATGAGGAGCTGTTCCGACACGCCTGAAGCTTCAGTCATGAGGTACTACTTCCTCTATGCCTCAAGCTTCAGTCATGAGGCGCTCCTTCCGACACGCATCCCGCTTCAGTCATGAGTCGCTGCTATCATGCCTCAAGCTTCAATCATTAGTTGCTGATTCCTCCATTCCTCAAGCTTCAGTAATTAGGCGCTCTTTCCGACACAACTCAAGCTTCAGTTATGAGCCGCAGCTTTTGACACGCCTCAAGCTTCAGCTATGAGGCCCTATTTCCGACACGCCTCAAGCTTCAGTCATGAGACGCTACTTCCTCCATGCCTCAAACTTCATTCATGAGGCGCTGCTTCCGACACGACTCAAGCTTCAATCATGAGGCGCTGCTTGCTACACGCCTCAAGCTTCTGTCATAAAGCGCTCCTTCCAACACGCTTAAGCTTCATTTATGAGGAGCTGTTTCCGAAACACCTCAAACTTCATTCATGAGGCGATGCTTCCGACACGTCTCATGCTTCATTCATGAGGCGAAACTTCTGACACGCCTCAGGCTTCAATCATGAGGCTTTGCTTCTGACAAGACTCAAGCTTCATTCATGAGGCGCTGCTTCCGACACGCCTCAAGCTTCATTCATGAGGCGCTGCTTCCGACACGCTTCAAGCTTCATTCATGAGGCGTTGTTTCCGACACGCAACAAGTTTCATTCATGAGGCCTGCTTCCGACATGCCTGAAGCTTCAGTCATGAGGTGCTACTTCGACACGCCTCAAGCTTCAGTCATGAGGAGATGCTTCGGACAGGCCTCACGCTTACGTAACGTGGCGCTGCTTCTGAGAAAGCTCAAGTTTCAGTCATGAGGCGCTGCTTCCGACACGCCTCAAGCTTTTGTCATGAGGCGCTGCTTCCAACACGCCTTAAGCTTCAGTCATGAGGCGCTGCATCCTCCATGCCACAAGCTTCAGTCGTGAGGTGCTGCTTCCTCCGTGCCTCAAGCTTCAGCCGTGAGGTGCTGCTTCTTCCATGCCTCAAGCTTCAATCATAAGACCTAGTTTCCTTCATGCCTCAAGCTTCAGTCATGAGGTGCTGCTTCCTCCATGCCTCAAGCTTCAGTCATGAGGCACTGCTTCCGACACGCCTCAAGCTTCATTCACGAGGCGCTGCTTCCGACAAGCCTAGAGCTTTGTTAATGAGGCGCTGCTGCCTATACGCCTCAAGCTTCTGTCATGAAGCGCTGCTTCCAACACGAATCAAACTTCAGTCATCAGGTGCTGTTCATCTATCCCTCAAGCTTCATTCATGAGGCGCTGCTTCCGACACACCTCAAGCTTCATTCGCAAGGCGCTGCTTCCGACACGCCTCAAGCTTCAGTCATGAGGTCCTATTTCTGCCACGCCTCAAGCTTGAATCATGAGGTGCTACTTCCTCCATGTCTCAAGATTCAGTCATGAGGCATTGCTTCCTCCAGGCCTCAAACTTCTGTCATGAGGCGTTGCTTCCGTCACGCCACAAGCTTCAGTCATGAGGCGCTGCTCCTGACAATCCTCAAGCTTCAGTCACGAGGCGCTACTTCCTCCATGTTCCAAGCTTCAGTCATGAGGCGTTGCTTTCTCCAGGACTCAAGCTTCTGTCATGAGCCGCTGCTTCCGACACGCCTCAAGCTTCATTCACGAGGCGCTGCTTCCGACAAGCCTCAAGCTTCGTTAATGAGGCGCTGCTTCCGACACGCCTCAAGCTTCAGTCATGAGGCTCTGCTTCCGACATGCCTGAAGCTTCAGTCATGAGGCGCTACTTCCGACACGCCTCAAGCTTCAGTCATGAGGAGATGCTTCGGACAGGCCTCACGGACAGGCTCACGGACAGGCCTCACGGACAGGCTTACGTAACGTGGCGCTGCTTCTGGCTTCTGGCTTACGTAACGTTACGTTACGTAACGTTACGTAACTTGCTTCTGGCTTACGTAACGTGGCGCTGCTTCTGAGAAAGCTCAAGTTTCAGTCATGAGGCGTTGCTTCCGACACGCCTCAAGCTTCTGTCATGAGGCGCTGCTTCCAACACGCCTTAAGCTTCAGTCATGAGGCGCTGCATCCTCCATGCCACAAGCATCAGTCGTGAGGTGCTGCTTCCTCCGTGCCTCAAGCATCAGCCGTGAGGTGCTGCTTCCTCCATGCCTCAAGCTTCAATCATAAGACCTTGTTTCCTTCATGCCTCAAGCTTCAGTCATGAGGTGCTGCTTCCTCCATGCCACAAGCTTCAGTCATGAGGCACTGCTTCCGACACGCCTCAAGCTTCATTCACGAGGCGCTGCTTCCGACAAGCCTAGAGCTTTGTTAATAAGGCGCTGCTGCCTATACGCCTCAAGCTTCTGTCATGAAGCGCTGCTTCCAACACGCCTCAAACTTCAGTCATCAGGTGCTGTTCATCTATGCCTCAAGCTTCAGTCATGACGCGCTGCTCCTGACAATCCTCAAGCTTCAGTCACGAGGCGCTACTTCCTCCATGTTCCAAGCTTCAGTCATGAGGCGTTGCTTTCTCCAGGACTCAAGCTTCTGTCATGAGCCGCTGCTTCCGACACGCCTCAAGCTTCTGTCATGAGCCGCTGCTTCCGACACGCCCCAAGCTTCATTCACGAGGCGCTGCTTCCGACAAGCCTCAAGCTTCGTTAATGAGGCGCTGCTTCCGACACGCCTCACGCTTTAGTAATGTGGCGCTGCTTCCGACACGCCTCAAGTTTCTGTCATGAGGCGCGTTTCCAACACACACCAGGCTTCAGTCATGAGGCACTGCTTCCAGCACGCCTTAAGATTCAGTCATGAGGCTCTGATTCCGACGAACCTCAAGCTTCAGTCATGATGCGATGCTTCCTCAATGCCTAAAGCTTCAGTCATGAGGCGCTGCTTCCGACGCGCCTCAAGCTTCAGTCATGGGGAGGTGTTTCCAACATGCGCCCACCTTCAGTCAATTGTCATGAGGTGCTTCTTCCTCCATGCCTCAAGCTTCAGTTATGAAGCGCTGCTTCCTCCATGCCTCAAGCTTCAGGCATGAGGAGTTGCTTCCTTCGTGCTTCAAGCTTCAAGAATGAGGCGATGCTTCCTTCATGCCACAAGCTTCAGTCATGGCGCGCTGCTTCTTCATGCCTCAAGCTTCAGTCATGAGGCGTTCCATCCTTAATGCCTCAAGCTTCAAGCGTGAGGCACTGTTTCCTTCATGCTTCAAGCTTCAGTCATGAGGCGCTGCTTCCTTCATGCCTCAAGCTTCAGTCGTGAAGAGCTGCTTCCTCCATACCTCAAGCTTCAGTCATGAGGTGTTGCTTCCATCATAACTAAAGCTTCAAGCGTGAGGCGCTGCTTCCTCCATGCCTCAAGCTTCAGTCATGAGGCACTTTTTCCGACACGCCTCAAGCTTCATTCATGAGGCGCTGCTTCCGACACGACTCAAGCTTCAGTCACGAGGCGCTGCTTCCTACACGCCTCAAGCTTCTGTCATGAAGCGCTGCTTCCAACACGCCTTAAGCTTCATTTATGAAGAGCTGTTTCCGACACGCCTGAAGGTTCAGTCCTGAGGTACTACTTCTTCTATGCCTCAAGCTTCAGTCATGAGGCGCTGCTTCCGACACGCATCCCGCTTCAGTCATGAGTCGCTGCTTCCTCAATGCCTCAAGCTTCAATCATTAGGTGCTGATTCCTCCATTCCTCAAGCTTCAGTAATTTGGCGCTCTTTCCAACACGACTCAAGCTTCAGTCATGAGGCGCAGCTTAGGCACGCCTCAAGCTTCAGCTATGAGGCCCTATTTCCGACACGCCTCAAGCTTCAGTCATAAGGCGCTACTTCCTCCATGCCTCAAACTTCACTCATTAGGCGCTGCTTCCGACACGCCTCAAGCTTCAGTCATAAGGCGCTGCTTCCGATGCGCCTCAGGCTTCAGTCATGAGGCTCTGCTTCTGACTCGCCTCAAGCTTCAGTCATGAGACGTTGCTTCCGAAGCAGTTATGAGGCGCTGCTTCCCCAATGCCTCAAGCTTCAGGCATGAGGCGTTGCTTCTTTCATGCTTCAAACTTCAAGCATGAGGCGATGCTTCCTTCATGCCTCAACCTTCAGGCATGAGGCGTTGCTTCCTTTATGCCTCAAGCTTCAAGCATGAAGCACTGCTTCCTTCATGCCGCAAGCTTCAGTCATGAGGCGCTGCTTCCTTTATGCCTCAAGCTTCAGTCGTGACGAGCTTCTTCCTCCATACATCAAGCTACAGGCATGAGACGTTGCTTCCTACATGTCTAAAGCTTCAAGCGTGAGGCGTTGCTTCCTCCATGCCTCAAGGTTCAGTCATAAGGCACTGCTTCCAACACGCCTCAAGCTTCATTCATGAGGCGCTGCTTCCGACACGCCTCAAGCTTCATTCATGACGCCCTGCTTCCGACACGCCTCAAGCTTCATTCATGAGACGTTGCATTCGACACGCCTCAAGCTTCATTCATGAGGCGCTACTTCCGACACAACTCATGCTTCATTCATGAGACGTTGCTTCCGACACGCCTCAAGCTTCATTCATGAAGCGCTGCTTCCGACACGACTCAAGCTTCAGTCATGAGGCGCTGCTTCCGACACGTCTCAGGCTTCAGTCATGAAGCGCTGCTTCCGACACGCCTCAAGCTTCAGTCATGAGGCGCTGCTTACGACACGCCTCAAGCTTCAGTCATGAGGCGCTGCTTCCGATGCGCCTCAAGCTTCATTCATGAGGCGCTGCTTCCGACACGCCTCAAGCTTCAGTCATAAGACGCTGCTTCCTCATGCCTCAAGCTTCAGTCATTAGGTGCTGATTCCTCCATTCCTCAAGCTTCAGTCATGAGGCGCTGCTTCCGACACGCATCACGCTTCAGTCATGAGGCGCTGCTTCCGACACGCATCCAGCTTCAGTCGGAGGCACTGCTTCCTCAATGCCTCAAGCTTCAGTCATTAGGAGCTGATTCCTCCATGCCTCAAGCTTCAGTAATGAGGCGCTGTTTCCGACGCGACTCAAGCTTCAGTCATGATGCGCTGCTTCTGACACGCCTCAAGCTTCAGTCATGAGGCCCTATTACCGACACGCCTCAAGCTTCAGTAATGAGGCGCTACTTCCTCCATACCTCAAGCTTCAGAGATGAGACGCTGCTTCCGACACGCCTCAAGCTTCAGGCATGAGGCGCAGCTTCCGATGCGCCTCAAGCTTCATTTATGAGACGCTGCTTCTGACACGCATCACGCTTCAGTCATGAGGTCATGAGTCGTTTACTGCCCGAAACGCTGCGCGTACTAGTGGCTTTACAAGATTGTAATTACCATATTATATATTCTCACATTCCCAATGTACCTTCTTGTATATGAATAAATAAATAAATAAATAAATAAATGAGGAGCTGCTTCCGACACGCATCCCGCTTCAGCCATGAGGCGCTGCTTCCTCAATGCCTCAAGCTTCAGTCATGAGGTGCTGCTTCTTCCATGCCTCAAGCTTCAGTAATGAGGCGCAGTTTCTGACACGACTCAAGCTTCAGTCATGAGGCGCTGCTTCTGTCACGCCTCAAGCTTCAGTCATGAGGCCCAATTTCCGACACGCCTCTTGCTTCAGTCATGAAACGATGCTTCCGACACTCATCACGCTTCAGTCATGAGGCGCTGCTTCCTCAATGCCTCAAGTTTCAGTCTTGAGGTGGTGCTTCCTCCATGCCTCAAGCTTCAGTAATGAGGCGCAGTTTCCGACACGACTCAAGCTTCAGTCATGAGGCGCTCCTTCTGTCACGCCTCAAGCTTCAGTTATGAGGTTTTATTTATGACACGCCTCAAGCTTCAGTAATGAGGTGTTGCTTCCTCCAGGCCTCATGCTTCTGTCATGAGGCGTTGCTTCCGTCACGTCACAAGCTTCAGTCATGGGTATGCTGCTTCCTCCATGCCTCAAGCTTCAGCCGAGAGGCGCTGCTCCATGCCTCAAACTTCAGTCGTGAGGTGCTGCTTCCTCCATGTCTCAAGCTTCAGTTATGAGGTGCTGCTTCCCCAATGCATGAAGCTTCAAGCATAAGGCGCTGCTTCCGACACGCCTCAAGCTTCATTCGTGAGGCGCTTTTTCCAACACGCCTCAAGCTTTATTTATGAGGCGCTGTTTCCGACACGCAATAAGTTTCATTCATGAGGCGCTGCTTCCCACACGCTTCAAGCTTCATTCGTGAGGCGCTTCTTCCAACACGCCTCAAGCTTCATTTATGATGCGCTGTTTCCGACACGCCTCAAGCTTCAGTCATAAGGCGCTGCTTCCGATACGCCAAAAGCTTTATTCATGAAGCGTTGCTACAGACATGCCTTAAGCTTCAGTCATGAAGTGATGCTTCCTTTATGCCTCAAGCTTCAGTGATGAGGCGCTGCTTCAGATAGGCCTAACGCTTCAGTAATGTGGCGTTACTTCCGACACGCCTCAAGCTTCAGTGATGAAGCGCTGCTTCCAACACGCCTTAAGCTTCAGTCATAAGGCGCTGATTCTGACGCGCCTCAAGCTTCAGTCATGATGCGCTGCTTGCTCAATGCCTCAAGCTTCAGTCATGGTGCGCTGCTTCCTCAATGCCTCAAGCTTCAGTCATGAGGTGCTGCTTCCTCAATGCCTGAACCTTCATTCATGTGGCGCTGCTTCCGTCACGCCTCAAGCTTCAGGCATGAAGCCCTATTTCCGACACGCCTCAAGCTTCAGCCATGAGGAGCTGCTTCCTCCATGCGCCAAGCTTCAGTCATGAGGCGCTGCTTCCTCCATGCCTCAAGCTTCAGTTATGAGGTGCTGCTTCCCCATGCCTCAAGCTTCAGGCATGAGGCGTTGCTTCCTTCATGCTTCAGGCTTCAAGCATGAGGCGCTGCTTCTTCATGCCTCAAGCTTCAGTCATGAGGCGCTGCTTCCTTCATGCCTCAAGCTTCAGTCGTGAGGAGCTGCTTCCTCCATACCTCAAGCTTCAGGCATGAGGTGTTGCTTCCATCATGCCTAAAGCTTCAAGCGTGAGGCGCTGCTTCCTCCATGCCTCAAGCTTCAGTCATGAGGCACTGCTTCCGACACGCCTCAAGCGTCATTCGTGAGGCGCTGCTTCCGACACGACTCAAGCTAAAGTCATGAGGCGCTACTTCCGACACGCCTCAAGCTTCATTTATGAGGCGCTGCTTCAGACACGACTCAAGCTTCCGTCATGAGGCGCTGCTTCCGACACGCCTCAATATTCAGTCATGAGGCGCTGCTTCCGACACGCCTCTAGCTTCAGTCATGAGGTATTACTTCCTCTATGCCTCAAGCTTCAGTCATGAGGCGCTGCTTCCGACAAGCATCCCGCTTCAGTCATGAGGCGCTGCTTCCTCAATGCCTCAAGCTTCAATCATGAGGTGCTGATTCCTCCATGCCTCAAGCTTCAGTAATGATGCGCTCTTTCCGACAAGACTCAAGCTTCAGTCATGAGGCGCTGCTTTTGACACGACTCAAGCTTCAGCCATGAGGCGCTGCTTCCGACACGCCTCAAGCTTCAGTCATGAGGCGCTGCTTCCGAGGCGCCTCAAGCTTCAGTCATGAGATGCTGCTTCCGAAGCAGTTATGAGGCGCTGTTTTCCCAATGCCTCAAGCTTCAGGCATGAGGCGTTGCTTCCTTCATGCATCAAGCTTCAAGCATGAGGCGATGCTTCCTTCATGCTCCAACCTTCAGGCATGACGCGTTGCTTTCTTTATGCCTCAAGTTTCAAGCATGAGGCGCTGCTTCCTTCATGCCTCAAGCTTCAGTCATGAGGCGCTGCTCCCTTCATGCCTCAAGCTTCAGTCGTGAGGAGCTTCTTCCTCCATACCTCAAACTTCAGGCATGAGGTGTTGCTTCCTACATGCCTCAAGCTTCAAGCATGAGCCGGTGCTTCCTCCATGCCTCAAGGTTCAGTCATGAGGCGCTGCTTCCGACACGACTCAAGCTTCATTCATGAGACTTTGCTTCCGACACGCCTCAAGCTTCATTCATGAGGCGCTGCTTCCGACACGACTCAAGCTTCAGTCATGAGGCGCTGCTTCCGACACGCCTCAAGCTTCAGTCATGAAGCGCTGCTTACGACACGCCTCAAGCTTCAGTCATGAGGAGATGCTTCGGACAGGCCTCACGCTTACGTAACGTGGCGCTGCTTCCGAGAAAGCTCAAGTTTCAGCCATGAGGCGCTGCTTCCGACACGCCTCAAGCTTCTGTCATGAGGCGCTGCATCCTCCATGCCACAAGCTTCAGTCGTGAGGTGCTGCTTCCTCAGTGCCTCAAGCTTCAGCCGTAAGGTGCTGCTTCCTCCATGCCTCAAGCTTCAGTCATGAGACCTTGTTTCTTTCATGCCTCAAGTTTCAGTCATGAGGTGCTGCTTCCTCCATACCTCAAGCTTCAGTCATGAGGCACTGCTTCCGACACGCCTCAAGCTTCATTCACGACGCGCTGCTTCCGACAAGCCTAGAGCTTTGTAAATGAGGCGCTGCTTCCTATACGCCTCAAGCTTTTGTCATGAAGCGCTGCTTCCAACACGCCTCAAACTTCAGTCATCAGGTGCTGTTCCTCTATGCCTCAAGCTTCATTCATGAGGCGCTGCTTCCGACACGCCTCAAGCTTCATTCATGAGACGTTGCTTCCGACACGCCTCAAGCTTCATTCATGAGGCGCTGCTTCCGACACGACTCAAGCTTCAATCATGAGGCGCTGCTTGCTACACGCCTCAAGCTTCTGTCATAAAGCGCTCCTTCCAACACGCCTTGAGCTTCATTTATGAGGAGCTGTTTCCGAAACACCTCAAACTTCATTCATGAGGCGATGCTTCCGACACGTCTCATGCTTCATTCATGAGGCGAAACTTCTGACACGCCTCAGGCTTCAATCATGAAGCTTTGCTTCTGACAAGACTCAAGCTTCATTCATGAGGCGCTGCTTCCGACACGCCTCAAGCTTCATTCATGAGGCGCTTCTTCCGACACGCTTCAAGCTTCATTCATGAGGCGTTGCTTCCGACACGCAACAAGTTTCATTCATGAGGCGCTGCTTCCGACACGCCTCAAGCTTCAGTCATGAGGCGCTACTTCCGACACGCCTCAAGCTTCAGTCATGAGGAGATGCTTCGGACATGCCTCACGCTTACGTAACGTGGCGCTGCTTCCGAGAAAGCTCAAGTTTCAGCCATGAGGCGCTGCTTCCGACACGCCTCAAGCTTCTGTCATGAGGCGCTGCATCCTCCATGCCACAAGCTTCAGTCGTGAGGTGCTGCTTCCTCAGTGCCTCAAGCTTCAGCCGTAAGGTGCTGCTTCCTCCATGCCTCAAGCTTCAGTCATGAGACCTTGTTTCTTTCATGCCTCAAGTTTCAGTCATGAGGTGCTGCTTCCTCCATACCTCAAGCTTCAGTCATGAGGCACTGCTTCCGACACGCCTCAAGCTTCATTCACGACGCGCTGCTTCCGACAAGCCTAGAGCTTTGTAAATGAGGCGCTGCTTCCTATACGCCTCAAGCTTTTGTCATGAAGCGCTGCTTCCAACACGCCTCAAACTTCAGTCATCAGGTGCTGTTCCTCTATGCCTCAAGCTTCATTCATGAGGCGCTGCTTCCGACACGCCTCAAGCTTCATTCATGAGACGTTGCTTCCGACACGCCTCAAGCTTCATTCATGAGGCGCTGCTTCCGACACGACTCAAGCTTCTGTCATGAAGCGCTGCTTCCAACACGCCTTAAGCTTCATTTATGAAGAGCTGTTTCCGACACGCCTGAAGCTTCAGTCATGAGGTACTACTTCCTCTATGCCTCAAGCTTCAGTCATGAGGCGCTCCTTCCGACACGCATCCCGCTTCAGTCATGAGTCGCTGCTTCCTCAATGCCTCAAGCTTCAATCATTAGTTGCTGATTCCTCCATTCCTCAAGCTTCAGTAATTAGGCGCTCTTTCCGACACGACTCAAGCTTCAGTCATGAGCCGCATCTTTTGACACGCCTCAAGCTTCAGCTATGAGGCCCTATTTCCGACACGCCTCAAGCTTCAGTCATGAGGCGCTACTTCCTCCATGCCTCAAACTTCATTCATGAGGCGCTGCTTCCGACACGCCTCAAGCTTCAGTCATGAGGCGCTGCTTCCGATGCGCCTCAGGCTTCACTCATGAGGCTCTGCTTCTGACTCGCCTCAAGCTTCAGTCATGAGACGTTGCTTCCGAAGCAGTTATGAGGCGATGCTTCCTTCATGCCTCAACCTTCAGGCATGCGGCGTTGCTTCCTTTATGCCTCAAGCTTCAAGCTTGAGGCACTATTTCCTTCATGCCGCAAGCTTCAGTCATGAGGCGCTGCTTCCTTCATGCCTCAAGCTTCAGTCGTGAGGAGCTTCTTCCTCCATACCTCAAGCTTCATTCATGTGGCGCTGCTTCCGACACACCTCAAGCTTCATTCATGACGCCCTGCTTCCGACACGCCTCAAGCTTCATTCATGAGACGTTGCTTTCGACACGCCTCAAGCTTCATTCTTGAGGCGCTGCTTCCGACACAACTCATGCTTCATTCATGAGACGTTGCTTCCGACAAGCCTCAAGCTTCATGCATGAAGCGCTGCTTCCGGCACGACTCAAGCTTCAGTCATGAGGCGCTGCTTCCGACACGTCTCAGGCTTCAGTCTTGAAGCGCTGCTTCCGACACGCATCAAGCTTCAGTCGAAAGGCGCTGCTTACGACACGCCTCAAGCTTCAGTCATGAGGAGCTGCTTCCGATGCGCCTCAAGCTTCATTCATGAGGCGCTGCTTCCTCAATGCCTCAAGCTTCAGTCATTAGGTGCTGATTTTTTCCATGCCTCAAGCTTCAGTCATGAGGCGCTGCTTCCGACACGCATTCAGCTTCAGTCAGGAGGCACTGCTTCCTCAATACCTCAAGCTTCAGTCATTAGGTGCTGATTCCTCCGTGCCTCAAGCATCAGTAATGAGGCGCTGTTTCCGACGCGACTCAAGCTTCAGTCATGATGCGCTGCTTCTGACACGCCTCAAGCTTCAGTCATGAGGCCCTATTTCCGACACGCCTCAAGCTTCAGTCATGAGGCGCTACTTCCTCCATACCTCAAGCTTCAGAGATGAGGCGCTGCTTCCGACACGCCTCAAGCTTCAGACATGAGGCGCAGCTTCCGATGCGCCTCTAGCTTCATTTATGAGACGCTGTTTCTGACGCGCATCACGCTTCAGTCATGAGGCGCTGCTTCCGACACGCATCCCGCTTCAGTCATGAGGCGCTGCTTCCTCAATGACTCAAGCTTCAGTCATTAGGTGCTGCTTCCTCCAAGCCTCAAGCTTCAGTAATGAGGCGCTGTTTCCGACACGACTGTAGCTTCAATCATGAGGCGCTGCTTCTGTCACGCCTCAAGCTTCAGTCATGAGACCCAATTTCCGACACGCCTCAAGCTTCAGTCATGAAACGATGCTTCCGACACGCATCACGCTTCAGGCATGAGGCGCTGCTTCCTCAATGCCTCAAGTTTCAGTCTTAAGGTGGTGCTTCCTCCATGCCTCAAGCTTCAGTAATGAGGCGCAGTTTCCGACACGACTCAAGCTTCATCATGAGGCGCTGCTTCTGTCACGCCTCAAGCTTCAGTCATGAGGCCTTATTTACCGCACGCCTCAAGCTTCAGTAATGAGGTGTTGCTTCCTCCAGGCCTCATGCTTCTGTCATGAGGCGTTGCTTCCGTCACGCCACAAGCTTCAGTCATGGGTATGCTGCTTCCTCCATGCCTCAAGCTTCAGCTGAGAGGCGCTGCTCCATGCCTCAAACTTCAGTCGTGAGGCGCTGCTTCCTCCATGCCTCAAGCTTCAGTCATGAGGCGCTGCTTCCTCCATGTCTCAAGCTTCAGTTATGAGGTGCTGCTTCCCCAATGCCTCAAGCTTCAAGCATAAGGCGCTTCTTCCAACACGCCTCAAGCTTCATTTATGAGGCGCTGTTTCCGACACGCAATAAGTTTCATTCATGAGGCGCTGCTTCCCACACGCTTCAAGCTTCATTCGTGAGGCGCTTCTTCCAACACGCCTCAAGCTTCATTTATGAGGCGCTGTTTCCGACACGCCTCAAGCATCAGTCATAAGGCGCTGCTTCCGATGCGCCACAAGCTTTATTCATGAAGCGTTGCTACCGACATGCCTTAAGCTTCAGTCATGAGGTGCTGCTTCCTCTATGCGTCAAGCTTCAGTGATGAGGCGCTGCTTCAGATAGGCCTAACGCTTCAGTAATGTGGCGTTACTTCCGACACGCCTCAAGCTTCAGTGATGAAGCGCTGCTTCCAACACGCCTTAAGCTTCAGTCATAAGGCGCTGATTCTGACGCGCCTCAAGCTTCAGTCATGATGCGCTGCTTCCTCAATGCCTCAAGCTTCAGTCATGAGGTGCTGCTTCCTCAATGCCTGAACCTTCATTCATGAGGTGCTGCTTCCGTCACGCCTCAAGCTTCATACATGAAGCCCTATTTCCGACACGCCTCAAGCTTCAGTCATGGCGAGCTGCTTCCTCCATGCGCCAAGCTTCAGTCATGAGGCGCTGCTTCCTCCATGCCTCAAGCTTCAGTTACGAGGTGCTGCTTCCCCAATGCCTCAAGCTTCAGGCATGAGGCGTTGCTTCCTTCATGCTTCAGGCTTCAAGCATGAGGCGCTGCTTCTTCATGCCTCAAGCTTCAGTCATGAGGCGCTGCTTCCTTCATGACTCAAGCTTCAGTCGTGAGGAGCTGCTTCCTCCATACCTCAAGCTTCAGTCATGAGGCACTGCTTCCGACACGCCTCAAGTGTCATTCGTGAGGCGTTGCTTCCGACACGACTCAAGCTTCAGTCATGAGGCGCTGCTTCCGACACGCCTCAAGCTTCATTTATGAGGCGCTGCTTCCGACACGACTCAAGCTTCCGTCATGAGGCGCTGCTTCCGACACGCCTCAATCTTCAGTCATGAGGCGCTGCTTCCGACACGCCTCAAGCTTCAGTCATGAGGTACTACTTCCTCTATGCCTCAAGCTTCAGTCATGAGGCGCTGTTTCCGACAAGCATCCCGCTTCAGTCATGAGGCGCTGCTTCCTCAATGCCTCAAGCTTCAATCATGAGGTGCTGATTCCTCCATGCCTCAAGCTTCAGTAATGATGCGCTCTTTCCGACAAGACTCAAGCTTCAGTCATGAGGCGCTGCTTTTGACACGACTCAAGCTTCAGTCATGAGGCGCTGCTTCCGACACGCCTCAAGCTTCAGTCATGAGGCGCTGCTTCCGACACGCCTCAAGCTTCAGTCATGAGGAGCTGCTTCCTCCATGCGCCAAGCTTCAGTCGTGAGGCGCTGTTTCCTCCATGCCTCAAGCTTCAGTTATGAGGTGCTGCTTCTCCAATGCCTCAAGCTTCAGGCATGAGGCGTTGCTTCCTTTATGCTTCAGGCTTCAAGCATGAGGCGCTGCTTCTTCATGCCTCAAGCTTCAGTCATGAGGCGCTGCTTCCTTCATGCCTCAAGCTTCAGTCGTGAGGAGCTGCTTCCTCCATACCTCAAGCTTCAGGCATGAGGTGTTGCTTCCATCATGCCTAAAGCTTCAAGCGTGAGGCGCTGCTTCCTCCATGCCTCAAGCTTCAGTCATAAGGCACTGCTTCCGACACGCCTCAAGCGTCATTCGTGAGGCGCTGCTTCTGACACGACTCAAGCATCAGTCATGAGGCGCTGCTTCCGACGAGCCTCAAGCTTCATTTATGAGGCGCTGCTTCTGACACGACTCAAGCTTCCGTCATGAAGCGCTGCTTCCGACACGCCTCAATCTTCAGTCATGAGGCGCTGCTTCCGACACGCCTCAAGCCTCAGTCATGAGGTACTACTTCCTCTATGCCTCAAGCTTCAGTCATGAGGCGCTGCTTCCGACAAGCTTCCCGCTTCAGTCATGAGGCGCTGCTTCCTCAATGCCTCAAGCTTCAATCATGAGGTGCTGATTCCTCCATGCCTCAAGCTTCAGTAATGATGCGCTCTTTCCGACAAGACTCAAGCTTCAGTCATGAGGCGCTCCTTTTGACACGACTCAGGCTTCAGTCATGAGGCGCTGCTTCCGACACGCCTCAAGCTTCATTCATTACGCCCAATTTCCGACACGCCTCAAGCTTCAGTCATGAAACGATGCTTCCGACACGAATCACGCTTCACTCATGAGGCGCTGCTTTCTCAATGCCTCAAGTTTCAGTCTTGAGGTGGTGCTTCCTCCATGCCTAAAGCTTCAGTAATGAGGCACTGCTTCCGACACGCCTCAAGCATCATTCATGAGACGTTGCTTCCGACACGCCTCAAGCATCATTCATGAGACGTTGCTTCCGACACGCCTCAAACTTCATTCATTACGCCCAATTCCGACACGCCTCAAGCTTCAGTCATGAAACGATGCTTCCGACACGCATCACGCTTCACTCATGAGGCGCTGCTTCCTCAATGCCTCAAGTTTCAGTCTTGAGGTGGTGCTTCCTCCATGCCTAAAGCTTCAGTAATGAGGCGCAGTTTCCGACACGACTCAAGCTTCAGTCATGAGGCCTTATTTACGACACGCCTCAAGCTTCAGTAATGAGGTGTTGCTTCCTCCAGGCCTCATGCTTCTGTCATGAGGCGTTGCTTCCGTCACGGCACAAGCTTCAGTCATGGGTATGCTGCTTCCTCCATGCCTCAAGCTTCAGCCGAAAGGCGCTGCTCCATGCCTCAAACTTCAGTCGTGAGGCGCTGCTTCCTCCATGCCTCAAGCTTCAGTCATGAGGCGCTGCTTCCTCCATGTCTCAAGCTTCAGTTATGAGGTGCTGCTTCCCCAATGCCTCAAGCTTCAAGCATAAGGCGCTGCTTCCGACACGCCTCAAGCTTCATTCGCGAGGCGCTTCTTCAACACGCCTCAAGTTTCATTTATGAGGCGCTGTTTCCGACACGCAATAAGTTTCATTCATGAGGCGCTGCTTCCCACACGCTTCAAGCTTCATTCGTGAGGCGCTTCTTCCAACACGCCTCAAGCTTTATTTATGAGGCGCTGTTTCCGACACGCCTCAGCTTCAGTCATGAGGTGCTGCTTCCTCTATGCCTCAAGCTTCAGTGATGAGGCCCTGCTTTAGATAGGCCTAACGCTTCAGTAATGTGGCGTTACTTCCGACACGCCTCAAGCTTCAGTGATGAAGCGCTGCTTCCAACACGCCTTAAGCTTCAGTCATAAGGCGCTGATTTTGACGCGCCTTAAGCTTCAGTCATGATGCGCTGCTTCTTCAATGCCTCAAGCTTCAGTCATGAGGTGCTGCTTCCTCAATGCCTGAACCTTCATTCATGAGGCGCTGCTTCCGCCACGCCTTAAGCTTCAGGCATGAAGCCCTATTTCCGACACGCCTCAAGCTTCAGTCATGAGGAGCTGCTTCCTCCATGCGCCAAGCTTCAGTCATGAGGCGCTGCTTCCCCAATGCCTCAAACTTCAGGCATGAGGCGTTGCTTCCTTCATGCTTCAGGCTTCAAGCATGAGGCGCTGGTCTTCATGCCTCAAGCTTCAGTCATGAGGCGCTGCTTCCTTCATGCCTCAAGCTTCAGTCGTGAGGAGATGCTTCCTCCATACCTCAAGCTTCAGGCATGAGGTGTTGCTTCCATCATGCCTAAAGCTTCAAGTGTGAGGCGCTGCTTCCTCCATGCCTCAAGCTTCAGTCATGAGGCACTGCTTCCGACACGCCTCAAGCGTCATTCGTGAGGCGCTGCTTCCGACACGCCTCAAGCTTCATTTATGAGGCTCTGCTTCCGACATGACTCAGCCTTCCGTCATGAGGCGCTGCTTCCGACACGCCTCAATCTTCAGTCATGAGGCGCTGCTTCCGACACGCCTCAAGCTTCAGTCATGAGGTACTACTTCCTCTATGCCTCAAGCTTCAGTCATGAGGCGCTGCTTCCGACAAGCATCCCGCTTCACTCATGAGGCGCTGCTTCCTCAATGCCTCAAGCTTCAATCATGAGGTGCTGATTCCTCCATGCCTCAAGCTTCAGTAATGATGCGCTCTTTCCGACAAGACTCAAGCTTCAGTCATGAGACGCTGCTTTTGACACGACTCAAGCTTCAGTCATGAGGCGCTGCTTCCGACACGCCTCAAGCTTCAGTCATGAGGCGCTGCTTCCTCCATGCCTCAAGCTTCAGTAATGAGGCGATTTTCCGACACGACTCAAGCTTCAGTAATGAGGCGATGTTTCCGACACGACTCAAGCTTCAGTCATGAGGCGCTGCTTCCGACAAGCATCCCGCTTCACTCATGAGGCGCTGCTTCCTCAATGCCTCAAGCTTCAATCATGAGGTGCTGATTCCTCCATGCCTCAAGCTTCAGTAATGATGCGCTCTTTCCGACAAGACTCAAGCTTCAGTCATGAGACGCTGCTTTTGACACGACTCAAGCTTCAGTCATGAGGCGCTGCTTCCGACACGCCTCAAGCTTCAGTCATGAGGCGCTGCTTCCTCCATGCCTCAAGCTTCAGTAATGAGGCGATTTTCCGACACACTCAAGCTTCAGTAATGAGGCGATGTTTCCGACACGACTCAAGCTTCAGTCATGAGGCGCTCCTTCCGATGCGCCTCAGGCTTCACTCATGAGGCTCTGCTTCTGACTCGCCTCAAGCTTCAGTCATGAGACGTTGCTTCCGAAGCAGTTATGAGGCGATGCTTCCTTCATGCCTCAACCTTCAGGCATGAGGCGTTGCTTCCTTTATGCCTCAAGCTTCAAGCTTGAGGCACTATTTCCTTCATGCCGCAAGCTTCAGTCATGAGGCGCTGCTTCCTTCATGCCTCAAGCTTCAGTCGTGAGAAGCTTCTTCCTCCATACCTCAAGCTTCATTCATGTGGCGCTGCTTCCGACACACCTCAAGCTTCATTCGTGACGCCCTGCTTCCGACACGCCTCAAGCTTCATTCATGAGACGTTGCTTTCGACACGCCTCAAGCTTCATTCTTGAGGCGCTGCTTCCGACACAACTCATGCTTCATTCATGAGACGTTGCTTCCGACACGCCTCAAGCTTCATGCATGAAGCGCTGATTCCGGCACGACTCAAGCTTCAGTCGAAAGGCGCTGCTTACGACACGCCTCAAGATTCAGTCATGAGGAGCTGCTTCCGATGCGCCTCAAGCTTCATTCATGAGGCGCTGCTTCCTCAATGCCTCAAGCTTCAGTCATTAGGTGCTGATTCTTTCCATGCCTCAAGCTTCATTCATGAGGCGCTGCTTCCGACACGCATTCAGCTTCAGTCAGGAGGCACTGCTTCCTCAATACCTCAAGCTTCAGTCATTAGGTGCTGATTCCTCCATGCCTCAAGCATCAGTAATGAGGCGCTGTTTCCGACGCGACTCAAGCTTCAGTCATGATGCGCTGCTTCTGACACGCCTCAAGCTTCAGTCATGAGGCCCTATTTCCGACACGCCTCAAGCTTCAGTCATGAGGCGCTACTTCCTCCATACCTCAAGCTTCAGAGATGAGGTGCTGCTTCCGACACGCCTCAAGCTTCAGACATGAGGCGCAGCTTCCGATGCGCCTCTAGCTTCATTTATGAGACGCTGTTTCTGACGCGCATCACGCTTCAGTCACGAGGCGCTGCTTCCGACACGCATCCCGCTTCAGTCATGAGGTGCTGCTTCCTCGAAGCCTCAAGCTTCAGTAATGAGGCGCTGTTTCCGACACGACTGTAGCTTCAGTCATGAGGCGCTGCTTCTGTCACGCCTCAAGCTTCAGTCATGAGGCCCAATTTCCGACACGCCTCAAGCTTCAGTCATGAAACGATGCTTCCGACACGCATCACGCTTCAGTCATGAGGCGCTGCTTCCTCAATGCCTCAAGTTTCAGTCTTAAGGTGGTGCTTCCTCCATGCCTCAAGCTTCAGTAATGAGGCGCAGTTTCCGACACGACTCAAGCTTCAGTCATGAGGCGCTGCTTCTGTCACGCCTCAAGCTTCAGTCATGAGGCCTTATTTACCACACGCCTCAAGCTTCAGTTATGAGGTGTTGCTTCCTCCAGGCCTCATGCTTCTGTCATGAGGCGTTGCTTCCGTCACGCCACAAGCTTCAGTCATGGGTATGCTGCTTCCTCCATGCCTCAAGCTTCAGCTGTTAGGCGCTGCTCCATGCCTCAAACTTCAGTCGTGAGGCGCTGCTTCCTCCATGCCTCAAGCTTCAGTCATGAGGCGCTGCTTCCTCCATGTCTCAAGCTTCAGTTATGAGGTGCTGCTTCCCCAATGCCTCAAGCTTCATTCGTGAGGCGCTTCTTCCACCACGCCTCAAGCTTCATTTATGAGGCGCTGTTTCCGACACGCCTCAAGCTTCAGTCATAAGGCGCTGCTTCCGATGCGCCACAAGCTTTATTCATGAAGCGTTGCTACCGACATGCCTTAAGCTTCAGTCATGAGGTGCTGCTTCCTCTATGCCTCAAGCTTCAGTGATGAGGCGCTGCTTCAGATAGGCCTAACGCTTCAGTAATGTGGCGTTACTTCCGACACGCCTCAAGCTTCAGTGATGAAGCGCTGCTTCCAACACGCATTAAGCTTCAGTCATAAGGCGCTGATTCTGACGCGCCTAAAGCTTCAGTCATGATGCGCTGCTTCCTCAATACCTCAAGCTTCAGTCATGAGGTGCTGCTTCCTCAATGCCTGAACCTTCATTCATGAGGTGCTGCTTCCGTCACGCCTCAAGCTTCATACATGAAGCCCTATTTCCGACACGCCTCAAGCTTCAGTCATGAGGAGCTGCTTCCTCCATGCGCCAAGCTTCAGTCATGAGGCGCTGCTTCCTCCATGTATCAAGCTTCAGTTACGAGGTGCTGCTTCCCCAATGCCTCAAGCTTCAGGCATGAGGCGTTGCTTCCTTCATGCTTCAGGCTTCAAGCATGAGGCGCTGCTTCTTCATGCATCAAGCTTCAGTCATGAGGCGCTGCTTCCTTCATGACTCAAGCTTCAGTCGTGAGGAGCTGCTTCCTCCATACCTCAAGCTTCAGTCATGAGGCACTGCTTCCGACACGCCTCAAGCGTCATTCGTGAGGCGTTGCTTCCGACACGACTCAAGCTTCAGTCATGAGGCGCTGCTTCCGACACGCCTCAAGCTTCATTTATGAGGCGCTGCTTCCGACACGCCTCAATCATCAGTCATGAGGCGCTGCTTCCTCAATGCCTCAAGCTTCAGTCATGAGGTACTACTTCCTCTATGCCTCAAGCTTCAGTCATGAGGCGCTGCTTCCGACAAGCATCCCGCTTCAGTCATGAGGCGCTGCTTCCTCAATGCCTCAAGCTTCAATCATGAGGTGCTGATTCCTCCATGCCTCAAGCTTCAGTAATGATGCGCTCTTTCCGACAAGACTCAAGCTTCAGTCATGAGGCGCTGCTTTTGACACGACTCAAGCTTCAGTCATGAGGCGCTGCTTCCGACACGCCTCAAGCTTCAGGCATGAAGCCCTATTTCCGACACGCCTCAAGCTTCAGTCATGAGGAGCTGCTTCCTCCATGCGCCAAGCTTCAGTCGTGAGGCGCTGCTTCCTCCATGCCTCAAGCTTCAGTTATGAGGTGCTGCTTCTCCAATGCCTCAAGCTTCAGGCATGAGGCGTTGCTTCCTTTATGCTTCAGGCTTCAAGCATGAGGCGCTGCTTCTTCATGCCTCAAGCTTCAGTCATGAGGCGCTGCTTCCTCTATGCCTCAAGCTTCAGTCATGAGGCGCTGCTTCCGACAAGCATCCCGCTTCAGTCATGAGGCGCTGCTTCCTCAATGCCTCAAGCTTCATCATGAGGTGCTGATTCCTCCATGCCTCCAGCTTCAGTAATGATGCGCTCTTTCCGACAAGACTCAAGCTTCAGTCATGAGGCGCTGCTTTTGACACGACTCAAGCTTCAGTCATGAGGCGCTGCTTCCGACACGCCTCAATCATCAGTCATGAGGCGCTGCTTCCTCAATGCCTCAAGCTTCAGTCATGAGGTACTACTTCCTCTATGCCTCAAGCTTCAGTCATGAGGCGCTGCTTCCGACAAGCATCCCGCTTCAGTCATGAGGCGCTGCTTCCTCAATGCCTCAAGCTTCAATCATGAGGTGCTGATTCCTCCATGCCTCAAGCTTCAGTAATGATGCGCTCTTTCCGACAAGACTCAAGCTTCAGTCATGAGGCGCTGCTTTTGACACGACTCAAGCTTCAGTCATGAGGCGCTGCTTCCGACACGCCTCAAGCTTCAGGCATGAAGCCCTATTTCCGACACGCCTCAAGCTTCAGTCATGAGGAGCTGCTTCCTCCATGCGCCAAGCTTCAGTCGTGAGGCGCTGCTTCCTCCATGCCTCAAGCTTCAGTTATGAGGTGCTGCTTCTCCAATGCCTCAAGCTTCAGGCATGAGGCGTTGCTTCCTTTATGCTTCAGGCTTCAAGCATGAGGCGCTGCTTCTTCATGCCTCAAGCTTCAGTCATGAGGCGCTGCTTCCTCTATGCCTCAAGCTTCAGTCATGAGGCGCTGCTTCCGACAAGCATCCCGCTTCAGTCATGAGGCGCTGCTTCCTCAATGCCTCAAGCTTCAATCATGAGGTGCTGATTCCTCCATGCCTCAAGCTTCAGTAATGATGCGCTCTTTCCGGCAAGACTCAAGCTTCAGTCATGAGGCGCTGCTTTTGACACGACTCAAGCTTCAGTCATGAGGCGCTGCTTCCGACACGCCTCAAGCTTCAGGCATGAAGCCCTATTTCCGACACGCCTCAAGCTTCAGTCATGAGGAGCTGCTTCCTCCATGCGCCAAGCTTCAGTCGTGAGGCGCTGCTTCCTCCATGCCTCAAGCTTCAGTTATGAGGTGCTGCTTCTCCAATGCCTCAAGCTTCAGGCATGAGGCGTTGCTTCCTTTATGCTTCAGGCTTCAAGCATGAGGCGCTGCTTCTTCATGCCTCAAGCTTCAGTCATGAGGCGCTGCTTCCTTCATGCCTCAAGCTTCAGTCGTGAGGAGCTGCTTCCTCCATACCTCAAGCTTCAGGCATGAGGTGTTGCTTCCGTCACGCCACAAGCTTCAGTCATGGGTATGCTGCTTCCTCCATGCCTCAAGCTTCAGCCGAGAGGCGCTGCTCCATGCCTCAAACTTCAGTCGTGAGGCGCTGCTTCCTCCATGCCTCAAGCTTCAGTCATGAGGCGCTGCTTCCTCCATGTCTCAAGCTTCAGTTATGAGGTGTGCTTCCCCAATGCCTCAAGCTTCAAGCATAAGGCGCTGCTTCCGACACGCCTCAAGCTTCATTCGTGAGGCGCTTCTTCCAACACGCCTCAAGTTTCATTTATGAGGCGCTGTTTCCGACACGCAATATGTTTCATTCATGAGGCGCTGCTTCCCACACGCTTCAAGCTTCATTCGTGAGGCGCTTCTTCCAACACGCCTCAAGCTTCATTTATGAGGCGCTGTTTCCGACACGCCTCAAGCTTTAGTCATAAGGCGCTGCTTCCGATACGCCACAAGCTTTATTCATGAAGCGTTGCTACCGACATGCCTTAAGCTTCAGTCATGAGGTGCTGCTTCCTCTATGCCTCAAGCTTCAGTGATGAGGCCCTGCTTTAGATAGGCCTAACGCTTCAGTAATGTGGCGTTACTTCCGACACGCCTCAAGCTTCAGTGATGAAGCGCTGCTTCCAACACGCCTTAAGCTTCAGTCATAAGGCGCTGATTCTGACGCGCCTCAAGCTTCAGTCATGATGCGCTGCTTCTTCAATGCCTCAAGCTTCAGTCATGAGGTGCTGCTTCCTCAATGCCTAACCTTCATTCATGAGGCGCTGCTTCCGCCACGCCTTAAGCTTCAGGCATGAAGCCCTATTTCCGACACGCCTCAAGCTTCAGTCATGAGGAGCTGCTTCCTCCATGCGCCAAGCTTCAGTCATGAGGCGCTGCTTCCCCAATGCCTCAAGCTTCAGGCATGAGGCGTTGCTTCCTTCATGCTTCAGGCTTCAAGCATGAGGCGCTGCTTCTTCATGCCTCAAGCTTCAGTCATGAGGCGCTGCTTCCATCATGCCTAAAGCTTCAAGCGTGAGGCGCTGCTTCCTCCATGCCTCAAGCTTCAGTCATGAGGCACTGCTTCCGACACGCCTCAAGCGTCATTCGTGAGGCGCTGCTTCCGACACGCCTCAAGCTTCATTTATGAGGCGCTGCTTCCGACATGACTCAGCCTTCCGTCATGAGGCGCTGCTTCCGTCACGCCTCAATCTTCAGTCATGAGGCGCTGCTTCCGACACGCCTCAAGCTTCAGTCATGAGGTACTACTTCCTCTATGCCTCAAGCTTCAGTCATGAGGCGCTGCTTCCGACAAGCATCCCGCTTCAGTCATGAGGCGCTGCTTCCTCAATGCCTCAAGCTTCAATCATGAGGTGCTGATTCCTCCATGCCTCAAGCTTCAGTAATGATGCGCTCTTTCCGACAAGACTCAAGCTTCAGTCATGAGGCGCTGCTTTTGACACGACTCAAGCTTCAGTCATGAGGCGCTGCTTCCGACACGCCCCAAGCTTCATCATGAGGCGCTGCTTCCGATGCGCCTCAAGCTTCAGTCATGAGGCGCTGCTTCCGACACGCCTCAAGCTTCAGTCATGAGACGCTGCTTCCGAAGCAGTTATGAGGCGCTGTTTCCCCAATGCCTCAAGCTTCAGGCATGAGGCGTTGCTTCCTTCATGCATCAAGCTTCAAGCATGAGGCGATGCTTCTTCATGCTCCACCTTCAGGCATGACGCGTTGCTTTCTTTATGCCTCAAGCTTCAAGCATGAGGCGCTGCTTCCTTCATGCCTCAAGCTTCAGTCATGAGGCGCTGCTTCCTTCATGCCTCAAGCTTCAGTCGTGAGGAGCTTCTTCCTCCATACCTCAAACTTCAGGCATGAGGTGTTGCTTCCTACATGCCTCAAGCTTCAAGCGTGAGCCGGTGCTTCCTCCATGCCTCAAGTTCAGTCATGAGGCACTGCTTCCGACACGCCTCACGCTTCATTCATTACGCCCTGCTTCCGACACGCCTCAAGCTTCATTCATGAGACGTTGCTTCCGACACGCCTCAAGCTTCATTCATGAGGCGCTGCTTCCGACACGACTCAAGCTTCATTCATGAGACGTTGCTTCCGACACGCCTCAAGCTTCATTCATGAGGCGCTGCTTCCGACACGACTCAAGCTTCAGTCATGAAGCGCTGCTTCCGACACGCCTCAAGCTTCAGTCATGAGGTGCTGCTTCCTCTATGCCTCAAGCTTCAGTCATGAGACGCTGCTTCCGACACGCCTCAAGCTTCATTCATGAGACGTTGCTTCCGACACGCCTCAAGCTTCATTCATGAGGCGCTGCTTCCGACACGCCTCAAGCTTCAGTCATGAAGCGCTGCTTCCGACACGCCTCAATCTTCAGTCATGAGGCGCTGCTTCCGACACGCCTCAAGCTTCAGTCAAGAGGTACTACTTCCTCTATGCCTCAAGCTTCAGTCATGAGGCGCTGCTTCCGACAAGCATCCCGCTTCAGTCATGAGGCGCTGCTTCCTCAATGCCTCAAGCTTCAATCATGAGGTGCAGATTCCTCCATGCCTCAAGCTTCAGTAATGATGCGCTCTTTCCGACAAGACTCAAGCTTCAGTCATGAGGCGCTGCTTTTGACACGACTCAAGCTTCAGTCATGAGGCGCTGCTTCCGACACGCCTCAAGCTTCAGTCATGAGGCGCTGCTTCCGATGCGCCTCAAGCTTCAGTCATGAGGCGCTGCTTCCGACACGCCTCAAGCTTCAGTCATGAGACGCTGCTTCCGAAGCAGTTATGAGGCGCTGTTTCCCCAATGCCTCAAGCTTCAGGCATGAGGCGTTGCTTCCTTCATGCATCAAGCTTCAAGCATGAGGCGATGCTTCCTTCATGCTCCAACCTTCAGGCATGACGCGTTGCTTTCTTTATGCCTCAAGCTTCAAGCACGAGGCGCTGCTTCCTTCATGCCTCAAGCTTCAGTCATGAGGCGCTGCTTCCTTCATGCCTCAAGCTTCAGTCGTGAGGAGCTTCTTCCTCCATACTTCAATTTTCAGGCATGAGGTGTTGCTTCCTTCATGCCTCAAGCTTCAAGCGTGAGCCGGTGCTTCCTCCATGCTTCAAGGTTCAGTCATGAGGCACTGCTTCCAACACGCCTCAAGCTTCATTCATTACGCCCTGCTTTCGACACGCCTCAAGCTTCATTCATGAGACGTTGCTTCCGACACGCCTCAAGCTTCATTCATGAGGCGCTGCTTCTGACATGACTCAAGCTTCATTCATGAGATGTTGCTTCCGACACGCCTCAAGCTTCATTCATGAGGCGCTGCTTCCGACACGCCTCAAGCTTCAGTCATGAAGCGCTGCTTCCGACACGCCTCAAGCTTCAGTCATGAGGTGCTGCTTCCTCTATGCCTCAAGCTTCAGTCATGAGGCGCTGCTTCCGACACGCCTCAAGCTTCAGTCATGAGGTGCTGCTTCCGACACGCCTCAAGCTTCAGTCATGAGACGCTGCTTCCGATGCGCATCCCGCTTCAGTCATGAGGGCCTGCTTCCTCAATGCCTCAAGTTTCAGTCATGAGGTGCTTCTTCCTCCATGCCTCAAGCTTCAGTCATGAGGCGCTGCTTCCGACAAGCATCCCGCTTCACTCATGAGGCGCTGCTTCCTCAATGCCTCAAGCTTCAATCATGAGGTGCTGATTCCTCCATGCCTCAAGCTTCAGTAATGATGCGCTCTTTCCGACAAGACTCAAGCTTCAGTCATGAGGCGCTGCTTTTGACACGACTCAAGCTTCAGTCATGAGGCGCTGCTTCCGACACGCCTCAAGCTTCAGTCATGAGGCGCTGCTTCCTCAATTCCTCAAGTTTCAGTCATGAGGTGCTGCTTCCTCCATGCCTCAAGCTTCAGTAATGAGGCGATGTTTCCGACACGACTCAAGCTTCAGTAATGAGGCGATGTTTCCGACACGACTCAAGCTTCAGTCATGAGGCGCTGCTTCTGTCACGTATCACTTATTAACCTCAAAATTTACTATCACACACCTTGTATTGCCCGGCTCAGGCATTCAGTTTACAACTCAGTAAGTGATTACTGAACGTGGAAATCGCTACATGTGTGGTCATTTAGTTTAGTTTAAAGTTTCCCAATCTTAAAATAAGAGTTTCTCACTCATGAAGATCACCCCCTCAGGTACTCTGTACTTTCGTCTGTCTCTGGCTATTACGCCTACTCTTGCAATCCGAACTTACGAGGAAGTTCTGGACCATAGCTCCTCTCACATCTAGGACTTCGCTCTACAGCTGGGACCCATACAGCAGTACTCGTCAGTAATGACACTCTCCGCATCCCTATGCTTCGGTCAGAAATCATGGTACTTACACAGGTAGAGAGTTACCATTCTTTTACAGAGCACAAAGAGTGATAACTTTGTAAGTACTATCTAATTTTAGTAGGACACCTCTTGTCCTTATCCTCGTCATTTATAGAGAACCGGGTATAGAAATCCCTACTTCCTCGAAACTCTTAGTTTCACCCTTTATGATATAATTACTCAATTCTTGTAATCTTGACCTTAAATACATTTAACCAGGATAGTTTAAAGGTGCCACGTCATCCTGTCAATCTGACACATCACATATTGGTTCACGTATTGAAAGTAATGCTCTTCATATCACTTGTCCCTAAGTCATTACCATGTTTTGCCTTGCCGCATTCTGACATAAACCAGAAGATGAGTGAGCACGCTAATCC
>WNGS01090079.1:0-10750 GCA_020271785.1 Procambarus virginalis
GCAGGAGTGACGTCATGAACACGTCATAGCTGTTATTCACATCGCGCCGGTTGACCCAGAGGTCAGACGCTGCTGGCGCCTTCCCCTGTCTCACGCGGGCACCAGCCATGTACTCACTGACCCTTGGTGGCAAGTATGCTTAACTCCCTGTATCTACTTCCTGCCTAGACATACGGCGGCCTACGTATTTTAACAGTGTTCCTGGTTAAGTGGGCATTCTGGAGATACCCAACATGCCAGAAAACTATCCAGGATTAAGGGAATAGGCTTTGTGCACGAAGATCAGTGCACTGTGCACTGCAATGAGCCATTCAAGTCAGCTGTGGGAGGATCTTGGGAGACATACTCCCACATCACCCCCCAACAAAGATCGAGCTCCACAGCGTGGCGCTCGTTCAACTCACACCGCTGACAACATGTGCACAAACTGAGTGCACTGAGCGCGGCCGGGTCCAGCGGACCCCGTTTTCTATACAGCTAGGCGAGGCGGGGCCTCGTCTAGACTATTCTCTTCTGGTAAGTGAGGAATTTCTTCAGTCACCGGATCACATGTGGCTATCTGTTCAGGTCTTGAGCAGGCACTGTGGTTGGACGTAGCTCCAGGTCTGGGTCGGCTCAACGCCTCGAAACCCTGAGTGGCGCTGGTCTGTCCACTGCCTCTCTCCACCTGTGTCATGCCTGAAACATCAGAGACACACTGGGAACCAGTGTCCGGTGATGCGCGTTGCGTTTCCTCGCTCATGTCTCCCTCGTTCGACGTCTCGTTAATCACCCCTGACCTACTCAACCAGTCAGCACCTACGTTGTCGGCTCCCTTTATGTAAACCACGCGGAATGTGAACTGTTGAAGGAACAACACCCAGCGCATTATTCTAGGGTTGGCGTTTTTAAGCGTACCGATGTGGCTGAGGGGTTGGTGATCTACTTGAAACGTGAAACGCTTACCATAGAGATACTGGTAGAATTTCCTTACTCCCACGACAGCAGCAAGGAGTTCCTTTTCTACAGTGGAGTACTTCTGCTCAGCATTGCTCAGTTTACGACTGGAGTACGCAACTGGCCAGATTTCACCGTCGTACTCTTGCATGAGTACAGCACCAATACCTGTATTTGAGGCATCTGTCCGAAGGATGTACTCCCTGGTAGAATCTGGTAGTCTAAGGATGGGTGCTTCAGTCAGCTTCTTCTTGAGCGTCGAGAATGCTGAGTTCTCCATTTCTGTCCAACGTACTCTAACAGGTGCATTCTTCTTGGTGAGATTAGTTAGCGGAGTTGCTATAGACGTGAAATTGGGAATGAAAGTTCTGTAGTACCCTGCCAGTCCCAGGAATGACTTAACCTGAGTCTTGGTGGCGGGTGGAGCGGCTTCACTGATCTTGGTGATCTTCTCAGGCAGCGGCCTGGTGAACCCTCCCCCTATCACGTGACCAAGGTACCTGACCTCCTTGCACCCCAACTCACACTTAGTGGGTTTTGCAACCATTCCTACTTCTTGTAGTCTTGTCAACACCTGCCTTAGCAAGGTCAGATGTTCTTCCCACGTAGCAGAGTGGATGAGCACATCGTCCACGAACACTTCTACTCCAGTAATTCCCCCCAAGACTTTGCGCATAGTTCTGTTGAACACGGCTGGGGCGTTCACCAGTCCAAACGGAAGAACTGTGAACTGGAAGAGACCTTCGCTTGTCATGAAGGCAGTGCAGCGCTTACTGTCTTCATGTAATGGAATCTGCCAAAATCCTTTTGTCAGATCAAGCTTGGAGAAATAGCAACTGGAAGCTAACCTCGAGAAGATCTCATTTTGATTGAACATCGGTTCAGCATCAAACTCTATGATGGAGTTCAACTTCCTGAAGTCGAGGCAGATGCGCACACCTCCCCCAGGCTTCTTCACTAACACCATCGGGCTTGAGTACGGTGAGGTCGACTTCTCTATTACTCCCGCATTAATCATAGATGCCAGTTCTTCTCTCACCTGTGGTACAAGGTGATGAGGAACAGGATATGGTTTTGTTCGTACCGCTTGCTGCTCTAGCAAAGGTATGCGGTAACCCTCTACTTTTGCTACCTTAGTGACGTCAGAGAGTACCTCCTTGTACTCTGCTACCAGTCGAGTAACCTGGTCGACTTGATCTTCAGACAGCTGATCATCAACCTTAACATCTCGGTGTGTCTCCTGCTGCTGTTGATTGAAGAGACCTGGCTGACCTTCCTCCTCGTCGGCGGTTATCACTGAGACACCGGCGATCGTTGCTGAGAGCAGAGGGTGGTCGATCGGCCCTGTCGATGTCGAGCCCTGCGGTCCTCTCCTGTTTTTACGTCTTACATGCTTCTTCGGCTTGTTGGATCCATCTGCAGGAGGGTCCTCGTAGCGTTGGAGCATGTTGCGTTCTTTTGCTTTCTCTCCCTTATACTTCACTGGGTGAGGGTGTGGTCACTCCCTGTGACGTCATCCCCGGGCGAGTCGCCCTTGGGATCAGCTGACTGACGGCAGCTGCGCGCCTACTCTCCCCCGTTTTCTTTGAGGGTGGACTTGGGCAATCAGAGACTCCCGGAACATTTCCCAATAAAAGTCCATATACAGCACGTTCCTGTTGAACGGCACGGATTTTACCTTTGATGTAAGGTGTGTCGACCCACACATACACCTCCACCATCTCTTTAGTATAGCCATTTGGGAATTTGACATAGACATGTCTACCTGTCTCAGATCCTGGCTGTACTAGGCTCTTTCTTACCATGTGAGTAGTGGCGCCTTTGTCACGGAAGATTTTCGCCGATTTTCCGTTAACATTTCCGTCCACCACCTCAAGGGTCCAAGCTAGTGGATCCTTTCCAACGTTGGGATGATTCTTACCACTTGAGCTCACACCTGCTATGTAACCTGATTTCGGTTTTACCTTGCAATCAGCTGCACGATGACCTGGCTTACCACAGGTGTAGCACTTGTGCACCTGCTTGTTGGAGGAGTTTCCCTGCTCCCCCGACACACCAGTCTTAAGCTTAGCTCTATCGCCAATACCTGTAGCATGATGCTTCTCGTGCGGCTTCACCCCTTTCACCTGTCTCCTGGCCCCAGCCCACAGATCAGCTTGCTTGGCCATAGACAGATTTGACACAATTTCTTGCTCTTTGAGCTTGACACGCAGAGACGATTCGCATGCTTCTAAGAACTGTTCACGAATCATCAGTTGATAGAACTCCATGCTCCCAGGAGCAGTCTCCATGAGTTCACAGTAACGGTTTAGACTCGATTCTAACCGCTGTAACATGAGCACATATGTCTCACCTTTTTGCAATTGAGCCCTACGGAAATTCTCTAGCATCCGGTCTGCAGTTATGCCAAAACCGTTCAGCAGCGCTGTTGTCAATGCCTCGTAATCTCCGCGCTGGTGCGGACCCAGACTGTGGTAGATAGTTAATGCCCTACCCTTTAACAATGCACTAAGAGCGAGTGCCCACTTTGATCTTTCCCACCCGCAATCAGCGGCGTGACCTTCGAAACGCTTGATGTATGCATCCATCGAGTCGTCCCTCTCATCAAAGTTAGCTAGTTTAGGTAGTTTGACAGTCTTACCTTGTTCAACGTTAGTCTCCGTTGAACGACCACTTGTCTGGTCATCCTGCCTTGCTTGCAACTGCATGCGAGCTATGCGTTCAGTACTTTCTCGGTTCTGCTGATCAGTCCAGCGTTTGTTTTCTCTCTCTTGCTGATCAGTCCACAGTTTGCTTTCTCTGTCCTGCTGATCAGTCCAGAGTTTCATAGCTTGCTCTGCTACTTTATTCCCTTCGAATCCCAACTCCCTAACTTGGTTACGGTATTCCTCTAAGGTGAATAATTGCGAGCCTGTAATACCTACTCTTTGAGTTGGTGTCGTCCACAAGGACCTTTTGGGCCGAGATTCTTCCCCATAGAATCCCCCCAACGGAGTATTTAAAGGGCTAGATTCCCGCGTGACTCCGTTTTCTTCCGCAGCGCGCGTGATTCTAGTGACATCATTCTCGGTGACGTCACCCACAGGGGTCTCTACCTCCAAGTTGTCTCTCACTGGGGTCTCTCCCACTGTGTTATCTCTCACTGGGGTCTCACCACCGATAGCTTCATCCAGTGTGATGAGACTCGTGCACGCCACCTCAGCACTACCCTGCATGTGTGCTTGTAGCATCACCTCTTCCACGGCCCTCATGTGCTGTTCCACTCGTTCCTTACACTC
This sequence comes from Procambarus virginalis, assembly GCA_020271785.1. Classification (NCBI taxonomy): domain Eukaryota; kingdom Metazoa; phylum Arthropoda; class Malacostraca; order Decapoda; family Cambaridae; genus Procambarus; species Procambarus virginalis. The sequence goes on from WNGS01090079.1 coordinate 4,215, forward strand.
TTGTTCAGTAAGAGTGTCGTAGTCGTCAGGTCTACGAGCGGTCAAGGCCAAGTGAAGATGCAGGTAGCGCTGTTTGTACTCTACACACTCAGACATACTGGTGGTGTGTGTACCTAACAGGGTGTTAAACATCCTCTGAATACTGCTCGTCACTTTTGAATTTTCAGGGAAAATTTAAGTGCGAAATTTTACTGTACAACCTAGCTCATAGGTTCCAACTAAGCCTAACACGTTGGGCGCCAGATGTGGGGTTTTTCTTTTTTTTGCTGTCACGACTGCAATGCGTACGTCGCCAATGTACATGTGGCAGACGCTTCACGAAGCTGTCGGAATTAGCAAAATAGAAAATACGAGAGCAACCGTACAGGGCCTGGGAGCAAGGTCGAGTTAGAGTCCTTGTGGGTCTCTTCTCAGACTAGCCTCACCTGGTCCTGCTCCACGTTGGTCGTTGGAATCTCCTCAATGATGTAACACTTTAAGGGACTCCTAGGGTCCTCATCAAATTTATAGTTTAGTGACTTACAGGCAACTCGGTGTTGAAGACACTTAGAGCTGAAGGCTTGAGTAATATTGGCAGTATTCAGAAGTGGTTCAACGGAAACACCGCATAAAGCTTAACAGTAGTTTATTTACTAACTTAACCACTAATACACAGGGTGCTTGATTTACTTTCGATTGGCGTCAGCAAAGCTATGGTTGCATTAGCGAGACTCTTGACGTCTGGCTAATCGACTCGTATCCACTCGTGGAGAAACACCTAACTTAACACAGTTGACAGCCAATCACTAACACGGCAACCTAACTGCCGGTATGCAAAGGGATCACAAGAGTTCCAACCGGATACTCGGTAATGATGATATGCAATAAACACAATAATAATCACACAATAACTAAATGTGTGGTGTATGTGAAGCTCACATTCACAGACGAGTGAAATGCAGTGATACCACACAGATAAACACGCATTCACCGTCGATTCACCTATAACCTGCGACAGGTATAAGAAGGTGAGAACTGTGGTTGATCCCTCAGATCAACACAGACACAATAAAACAATGACAAGATCTTGTACTTACAGATAAGGTACCTTTCCTTACGCACTCACTCAGACTCGTTTATACAAGCACTCGTAGGTGGCCTGATAGCTGGTTTCGCTCGTAGACACGGAGGGTACTCGCAGTATCTTGAGATGATTTCGTGAGTAGGGCGTGCTGTATGCTTAACAGACAGACACACGCGCACACACTGGCACTGACGGTGCGTGAGGTGGTGACGTCACGTAGGAGCTAGGGCGGCGGCGGGCGCTCGAGGTACTGAGGTACACGCTCAGGATGAGTGGCGGTACCATGCACTACACTGTACACTGTGGTAATGTCACACACAGATTACTTAGGCGGCGGCACTGCCTTAGTTCACTCTAGGTCACTCACGACGATCTTTGTCACCAGGGGTTACCTGATACCAGTCTGTTTCGCTCTGGAGATTTGTCACTTTAGGCTTCTAAACAATATATTCCCACTCGTGATTCTGGCGAGTGTGTGGTATATCGCAAAGACGCTGAGTTAACTTGACGGTGAGGGATAGACGGTGATCAGTCTATTGGCCGGTAGAACAGAACACGTCCTCTGGGTATGGTCTCTCTCACGTGAATGAGTTTGCAAGGGTGCCGGGCATCTCGTGGCACACAACACAAAAGGAGTTACAATTTGACCAATAGCATTGCAGCAAATGAGCGGGAACCAATCATATTAGCTCGTTCGATGAGCAGTAGCAGGAGTGACGTCATGAACACGTCATAGCTGTTATTCAACATCGCGCCGGTTGACCCCAGAGGTCAGACGCTGCTGGCGCCTTCCCCTCTGTCTCAGCGGGCACCAGCCATGTACTCACTGACCCTTGGTAGCAGTATGCTTAACTCCCTGTATCTACTTCCTGCCTAGACATACGGCGGCCTACGTATTTTAACAGTGTTCCTGGTTAAGTGGGCATTCTGGAGATACCCAACATGCCAGAAAACTATCCAGGATTAAGGGAAATAGGCTTTGTGCACGAAGATCAGTGCACTGTGCACTGCAATGAGCCATTCAAGTCAGCTGTGGGAGGATCTTGGGAGACATACTCCCACAATTGGGAATGTAAGAATATATAATATGGTAATTACAATCTTGTAAAGCCACTAGTACGCGCAGCGTTTCGGGCAGGTCCTTAATCTAAGAAATTTTAAGTAGGTAAATACTAGCAAAAATTATAAAAAAGAAATGATAACAATTACATGGCAAGAAAAAAAAAGATGAGAGAAAATTGTAGGTACAGTATAATAAAGCACTTAGGTAGCTAAGATTGATTGCAATGACAGCTTGAATGGTAGTTGACAAAATTTGGTAGGCACAATACAGCAAATGGCTAGCACATAAAGGAAGACAGCAATGAACACAATGATAAGGTTGTTTGGGTGAAATACATAAGAATTAGGAGATTGGGTAACACTAGGTACAGAGCAAAAAATAAAGCTCAGCGTAGGAAACTAAGAAGATGAAATTAAGTACTTTTTGGTTTTGTTTTTAAATAAGGCAAAAATTTTACAGTTTTTCAATTCACTAGGGAGTGAGTTCCATAGACTAGGTCCCTTAATTTGCATAGTGTTTACACAGATTAAGTTTGACCCTGGGGATATCAAAGAGATATTTATTTCTGGTGTGGTGATAATGGGTCCTATTACATCTGTCCAGAGAGAGTTTCAGAGCATGGTTTGCATTTAAGAACAGAGTTTTGTAAATGTAGTTGACACAAGAGAATGTGTGGAGGGAGTTAATATTTAGCAAGTTTAGGGATTTAAACAAGGGAGCTGAGTGTTGCCTGAAAGCAGAGTTAGTTATTATTCTGATAGCAGATTTTTGCTGGGTGATGATGGGCTTAAGGTGGTTTGCAGTGGTAGACCCCCATGCACAGATACCATAATTAAGATAGGGGTAGATTAGTGCATAATATAGTGAGAGGAGAGCAGAGTTAGGAACATAATATCTGATTTTGGAGAGTATACCAACTGTCTTAGTTAGTTAGTTTCTTAGTTATGTGTTGAATGTGGGTGCTGAAGTTGAGTCTCTTGTCTAGGAATAGGCCAAGAAACTTGCCATCATTTTTATTACTGATGTTAATGTTGTCTATCTGTAGCTGAATTGCATTTGATGATTTGCTTCCAAATAAGATGTAGTAAGTCTTTTCGATGTTTAATGTTAGTTTGTTAGTTGACATCCATAAGTGGACTTTTTTTAATTCATTATTCACAACAATATTTAGTGTATGTGGGTTGAGGTCTGAATAGATAAGAGTAGTATCGTCAGCAAACAATATAGGTTTGAGAATATTAGAGACATTAGGCAGATCGTTATATATATAAGAAATAGAAGAGGTCCTAAGATACTGCCCTGTGGCACTCCAACGGTAATTGGTAGAGTGGAAGAAGTTGTATCATTGATGGTTACATATTGGTGTCTGTCACTAAGATAGGATCGGATGTAGTCAAGGGCAAGGCCTCGGATTCCATAATGCTGGAGTTTAAGTAAGAGGTAGTTGTGATTAACAGTATCAAAGGCTTTTCTTAGGTCAATGAAGAGTCCAATCGGAAACTCATTTTTGTCAAGGGCTGAGTAGATTACGTCAAGGAGACTAATGATTGCATCGTTGGTGCTCTTTTGGGACCGGAAGCCAAACTGGCAGGGGCTGAGTATGTCGAATTTTACGAGGTAGGAATAGAGCTGTTTGTAAATAATTTTTTCAAATATTTTTGATAGAATGGGTAGATTTGATATTGGTCTATAATTGTTTATGTCCGCCGGATTGCCTCCTTTATGGACTGGCGTTACTCTTGCTTTTTTGAGGATATCAGGGAAGGTGTGACACTCTATAGATTTGTTGAACAGTAGGGCTATGGGTGGGGCAAGGGCATGGGAGGCTCTCTTGTATACAATGGACGGAATTTCACTGGTGTTCCCTGCCTTGTTTTTAGAGAGTGTATGATGGACACAACATCTGCCGGGCTGATTGGTGAAAGGAGTAGAGTTTGGATAGCTGCCTGAGAGATATGTGTTAATATGTGTCTGAGTCTGTGGGATTTTACTGGCAAGATTAGCACCAACCGATGAAAAGAAACTATTAAATTCATTTGCCATTTCTAAATCAGTTGACGGTATATCCCCATCCTTGTAGAGTTTTATTTGGTTATGTGAGTGTTGTTTAGTTCCTAGGATACTAGAGATGGGTTTCCAAGTGCTTTTCATGTTGCCTTTTGCTTCATTGAATCTATTCACATAATATGCAAGTTTTGCCTTTCTTATGATACTGGTAAGCATTGATGAGTACCTTTTAGCTACTTCCTTTGAAACTAGGCCAATCCTAAGTTTCTTTTCATATTCATGTTTCTTGTTGATTGAGTTGAGAATGCCACTTGTGAGCCATGGATTGTTTAATCTTTTGTCAGTTACTTGCTTGGTAAGAAGGGGACAATGAAGGTTGTAGAGGCTTAGAGTTTTGGAGAGGAAGAGGTTAGCTAATGAATTTATATCCTGGGTATTATTGAATTCAGAATCCCAGTTAATATTGTGAAGTGCATCTGTAAGATTGCCTAAAGCTGATTCACTGTGTAGCCTAAATGAAAGTTTCTTGCTTTTTGGTGGTGTTATGTCCATGTTCGCTATGAGAAAGGTAGGATAGTGGTCAGTTGTTCTGTCGTAGATTATACCAGATACAAGGGGAGCTGTTATGTTTGTCCATATGTGGTCCAAGGTAGTGGCTGATGTTTGAGTGACTCGGGTAGGTTTGGTGATTGTGGGGATTAGCATACAGGAGTTCATGCTGTTAAGGAAATAGTCAACTTGAGAGCAATTTTGTTGACCCAGGTCAATATTAAAGTCTCCTCCCAGAATGATGTGGTTTTGTTGAGATTGTTGTTAATAATAAGATTCCTTAGGTTGTCTGAGAAAAAGCTATGTTAGTATTGGGAAATCTATAGATGGCTCCAATAGTCAAAGAGGATTTAAGGGATTTAATTGTAAACTGAGCAAAAGTATATTCACAGTAGTCATCTCTGTCACTAATAACACTGTTGCAGATAAATGTATCTCGGTAATATATAGCTGTGCCACCACCTTTTTTATTAGGCCTACAGTTATGAATGGCTTTATAACCAGCTAAGTTGTAGAGTTGGGTATAGTCTTTATTTAGCCAAGTTTCTGTTAAATAATGAACGATAAGTTAGTACCTAGTGCTGTGAGTAATGCATTTAAATCGTCAAAATGTTTACCAAGTGATCTAACATTTTGGTTGTAAACTGATAAACAGGTGTTATTTTGGAGTTTGTTTTTAGCCTGGTGTGCTGTGAAATACTTGCAATAATGATGATCAATGTGCTGGTTGGTGTAGATATGAGACAGAAGATTTTGATCAGGATCAATATCAGTGTGCATAGAGATGCAGAGGGATCACGATACAAGATACATGATATAGGAAAGCACAAGAATAAAAGCAAATACAATAAAATAGTAACAATTTGGAAGTAAAATAGAGATCCAATAGATAGCCAGGAAGGACACAGAAGTTAGATAAAATAAAAAACAAAAAATCAGTAGAGACTGACAATATAAATGTAAAATAAAAAATAATATAAATGCAAAATAAAAAAAAAATAAAAAAATAATAATCATAAAGTAAATGATCTTGAAGATAATTAGTTAAGTAATGGTTAATTAAAATCCTATAATTGTTATGAACCTAAGAAAACAGAGTGAGCTCAAATAGATAATTCCGAGAAAAAAAAGATGACATGTAAATCATAGTAAATCTTGAAAATTAACAGGGTGAGAGTATATTAATGTGGAAGATTTTACTATGATACTGAGGTAGATGCTTATAAAACAATTATACTATTAATTAATTACAATAAATGATTACAAAAAACAAATACCAAGTTACTTTAAATATAACAGGGTAATAAAAATCCCTAGGTTTAGTGACAAGGGGATTAATTAAGACCAAATAATTAGGAGTAAAACAGGCAAAGATGACAAACAAAAAATAAAAATAAAAATAAAACCTTTGGAAAGGAAAGGCAGAGCTTAAGTACACTTTGGTTGTATGTGAGACTACAAATTATGTTCTGGTTATTCAATAGTTATCCCACAGTCATCCAGGAAAGAAGTGAGGTGAGCCTCAGTGGTTATGACATAAGTTTTCCAGAGTCAGTTTTCCTAGCTATTATTTTACCATCGCGCACAAAACAATGTTTAATAGCAGGGGAACTTTTGCAGATTCCAGATGTACTACAGATGTTGGAGGTTAGCATGTTTGGAGCAGATGCTCTTTTGTTTATGATCTTCTTAATAATATTTCATGTACCCTGATAATTGTTTGTTATTGTTACTGGCGGAGAATAAAACCATGTGGACGAAGATTGTTTCTCTTACAACAACCATTACAATATTGTCCTAACAGCAGCTTTGTGTTGAGTAATAAGAAGACGTAAATGATTTTGGGTAGTAGAA
>WNGS01090089.1:10452-21268 GCA_020271785.1 Procambarus virginalis
ACCTAGATGTCCTGTCACACGCTATGGCACCTAGATGTCCTGTCACACGCTATGGCACCTAGATGTCCTGTCACACGCTATGGCACCTAGATGTCCTGTCCCAAGCTATGGCACCTAGATGTCCTGTCACACGCTATGGCACCTAGATGTCCTGTCCCAAGCTATGGCACCTAGATGTCCTGTCACACGCTATGGCACCGATAACTCTGGCAAGCTTAGCTTTTGCCATATATATGAATCGAATCCAGCGTTCGAATCCTGCCTCTTACAGGAATGTTAGGTGTAATCTTCTCCGTGGCAGAGTGGCCGACGTCCTCGGTTCCCAACCCGAGAGACCCGAGTTCAATCCTCGAGTTCCCCAGGCAACTGCTGGGGAACTCTGATATGGAGTGTGGTTTCCCGTTTGGGTTGAAAGGAATTGCATGCAAAATGAATATTCTGTTAAAGTCTACTTCCTTTAATCTACTCTTTAATCTAATTTAATTCTATTTTAATCTACTACTACAATCGTCTACTTCCGATCCGACGTTTTGAGTGAAAGGTCAATCGTTAACAGCTCAACAAGCAAATTGAAGCGAAGCAAACTATCAGGAAAAAGCGTCAAGCCATTACGACTATATAACACTTAGAAATGGTCTGGATAAGGATTTGGGATGAGACGGAAGGAAAGAAATGGTCCCCAACCACTTATGGACGCTCGGGGATTGAACGCCGACCTGCAGGAAGCGAGACCGTCGCTCTACCGTCCATCCAGTCCAGTAGCCATTACATCCCGGTCGCCTGTGTCTTATCCCGTAGGCTGCGCCAATCGTCCATACGCGTTTAAGCCCTGCGCTTCAATCGTTATACGCGATTCCATTCACCTGGGCTGTAGGAGACTTTAACCTGGGACCCCACGCGTGTGTGTGAGGTTGAAGCTCTATCGAACGAGCTATTAAGTAACCTTAATAGGGAAAGTCAGGAATCCTTAAACCTTGAGGATATCTTGAGATGATTTCGGGGCTTAGCGTCCCCGTGGCCCGGTCCTCGACCAGGCCTCCATACCCAGGAAGCAGCCCGTGACAGCTGACTAACTCCCAGGTACCTATTTTACTGCTAGGTGAACAGGTACATCAGGGTGAAAGAAACTCTGCCCATTTGTTTGATCGAACTCGGACCTGGTCAGAGACCGGGCCGCCGGGATATACTGATCCTCGTAACCACTTCTAGGAAACAAAATATATAACAGTTTAGGATAATGCAATTTATGAGAAAATAACGCAAAGAAACAATGCTCAAACACATGGAGCATCGGGGAATCGAACTCCGCCCGTGCGAGAAGCAAGACCTATCACCGTACCAACTAGCCCAAACTATTAGGGGTCTTATAAACCTTAATGCACTCTGAGAATATCTTTCCGGTTATCCCACCGTAGAGAATATAACGGGTTCTGCAATTGTTATCATAGATAACCGCTCTCAAACACTACCATTACGGCGTTGGTGAATAGTTTCTCTTCTTTATTTCGGAACATAAAGAGATTCAGAAAACTGAGGCAATTTGCTCTCGATATTAATGTGTATCGCGCTATATAAACTGCGGGAGAGAGAATTACTGTAAATTACGGTAAATAACGGTGATTCGATAACAACTGAACCACACACACATATGAAGTGTTATGTAAGTGACGAGGTAGTTATTTTTATTAGGTGTTTAGGCTGTGTTGGGGAGGGTGGGGGTCATTCACTCTCTCGTTTTTTCTATTTCTCAGGCACTTGGGCTGGAGGGTAGAGTGACGGTCTCGCGTCATGCAGGTTGGCGTTCAATCCACCGACCGTTTGCAAGTGGTTGGGCACTTTCCTGCCCCGTGCCATCCCAAATCCTTATCCTGACTCCCTTCCCAGTACTATATTATATATATATATATATATATATATATATATATATATTATATATATATTATATATATATATATATATATATATATATATATAATATATATATATATATATATATATATTTTTTTTTAGTCGTAATGGCTTGGCACTTTCTCCTCATAGTTCCCTTCCCTCTATCCCGATTCTCTCTCGTCTCTTCCTTTATCTCCCTCCCTTCTCCTATTCCATCCTGTCCTCATACTTCCCCTTCTATATACACACAAATCACAATAGCATGATATATCAAATGAACAAATCCACAAGGGGCTGTGATTAGGGTTCGAACCCCCGTCCGAGAGCCTCCCAGACGCTTCCTTAATCGACTCAGCTACGACATGGACAAAAGAATTGTAACCAGAAGTTCTACTGAACTTGGATCATGCAGCCTCTCCGAGACACAAACAAGGATTTTACACAATTGCAGTTCCTTTGACCATGTCGTAGCTCAGTCCATTAAGGCAGCGTCTGGGATGCTCTCGGACGTAGGTTCGAATCCTCGTCACGGCCCCTTGTGGATTTGTTCATTTGATTCATCACACTATTGTGTTTTGTGTATGTAACAGCTCGTGAAAAAGAATGATTTGGAAGCCACGATGCCTCATTCTCTGGTAATGTTCTAAGAGGTAAATTAAATTATTAAATTAGTAAATTAAATTATATTAGTAAATTAAACTTCGTTGTCAGATTTACATACAAATGCACATTACCAAATGTTCATTACCAATCAAAGTTTCCAAATGACCATGTTTTTTTTTTTTACCCCTTTTGAGAGTTTAGTAAATGCGATTTTTATATATACATATCGTTGAGTGTGTAAATCACGAAAAACAAACATGCGATTAAAAATGTGACAGTGTCAGACCACGGAGGAAAATTGAAAAAGGAATTTCCTTAAGTACTTTCGTATATTAATACATCTTCAGAACTCCTTGTGAAGATGTATTAATATACGAAAGTACTTAAGGAAATTCCTGTTTCAATTCTTCCTCCGTGGTCTGACACTGTCACATCCCTGGAAACCGCAAACCAAAACTGTCTCTATTTTCCGCTTCTTTTAAGTGCCTTACGGGCTCACCATAGACCGTGCTACTTGGAACTTTGTTCCAGGTAGCAAATCTTTAACAACAACAACAACAATCCGTTTCTTACAACTTGTAATAAAGTTGTTACATCTTGGCTTAACGTATTTATGACGTATTAGAACGTTGTTACAACTTGCTATATAGGTTGTTATAACTGGTTAGGAGGTGTTAAAACTTGGTCGAACGTTGTGCCAACGTCGTAGTTTCAGTGTGTGTTTGGCGGGATATCATTCAGCAATTTATTTTATGACAGAAGTTACTCACTGTACCTGTCTCTCTCACGTAATGTTAGTTGATGTAGTCTGAGCCTGTCTATCCCTGTCGTAAAGTTACAGGTTAAAAATTACACTCGCGTAAACTGCCTTTGCTAACAGCATAATGGTAGAATTTACACTCGTTCAGTTTGCTACAGTAGGTCAAAGGTCATTCGCAAAACATATTGACATTTTCTATGTCAAACGTCAGAGGTCAGACGTGTTTATGGACTTTATCCATCACTGTTTTCCTCAGTCGTAAAGTCATTCCCGGTTGCAATTCTTCTGACCATGTCGTAGTTCAGTCGATTAAGGCAGCGTCTGAGATCCTCTCGGACGTAGGTTCGAATCCTCGTCACGGTCCTTGTGGATTTTTACATTTGATGCATCACGCTATTGGGATTTGTGTGTGTAATAAAGTCTGAATCAACTAAGAGATATACTTTGCTCTGCTACAGCATTTAAGACTCTATATACACAGTTAAAAACCACAAATTTGGCTGGTTTTATTTAAAATAAATCACAATACAACCCGTAGAATATTGTCGGTTTTTTCAACGTTTTTTTAACGTTTTTTTAAATTTTATTTTAACGTTTTATAAAACGTTTTATTTACAATTAACCCTTAAACTGCGCATGGCGTATATATACGCCCTGAGTAACATGTCCAACGGTGCGCATGGCGTATATATACGCCATAGGGTGCCATTCCCGATTCAAATGGCCCGCGGATACACGGGGTTCACAGTAGCTTCCTCAGGGCTCTTGTAAACAGACGCAATTTAAAAAAAAAATCGTGGGCAATATTCTCAGGTGTGAGAGGCACATTACTGTTGGAGCAACCAAGGCTGGCGCACGCAGCATGAGCGATCAGCATTGCTGTTCAGCTTGTGACCACAGCATCGCCGAAAAATGTCAAAATAAATATATAACTGTTATTATTTAGTGATGACAATATTACAGATGACCCATGACTGTGATATAAATAACCAGGGTTGTGATAATAGCAGGATTGTTGTAATAATTAGCGCTGTGGGAGGAGTGATGCTGAGAGACTGAGGAAGACAGCATCGTTTACTGACTGTGTGGCCACCTGTTATTGTTTACATTCATCATACCAGCTCAGTGGTTCTCTATGGTGAACACAAATGTAGATACTTATATATAATGTGTGTATTAGTGTAATAACAGCAAAAGGGTTATGCTGGGAGGAGCCATCTGGGTGACGGAGGAGCCATTTGGGTGACGGAGGTGACGTCGTCTGCATGATTTGTCAAGCTGTTTAGAGAGTGGCCACTATGCTCTTTGGGCGCACTACAAGCTTAGGTGTACAGTTACAGTGCATAAAACATGTAGATATTTATATAATATGTGTATATAGGGTAATAACACTGAAAACAGTATTGTTGGGGGAGAAAGTTTAGTGCGTGTGACCTTGAATGAGTGAGGGAGCCGCCAGCCGCCAGCTGTGTATACCGACGACTCTTTGTGCCTGAACTAACTATATCAGCTTAGCTGTACAGTTGTGGTGAACAAAATATATACATACTTATATATAAGTCTGTATATAGTGTAATAACACCACAAATGGTATTGTTGGGGGAGAAAGTTTAGTGCGTGTGTTGAGGGAGTGGCAGCGAGTGGCTGGCTGGTGTGTGGCGGTAACTCTTCGTTGCTTTTCGACTCTCAATACCAACTTAGTGGTTCGTTATGGTGACCAAGATATGCAGATACTTATATATAACCTGTGTATAGAGTGTAATAGCAGCAAAACTGTTTGTTTATTGTTTTATGAACATAATAATTGAATCACTAATATGCACACCATACTTTTGAGTATAGCGATTATTCACCACTTTTATTATATAAATATATTACAATACACACTATTGAATAATATTACTGCAAAAAAACTAAGAAAAAATCAATCGGAGACATTGAAACAATTAGGTAATAATATCTTTGTGGCAACTCCCATCTGTCAGCGCGGGTGACACTGACCGGCCCTGGCGACCGCTCTGTCAACGCCCACTTTTTGCCAGACTTCCTCGGTCAATTGCGCCCAAAATATGTGACCTACGATTTTTTTGCTATTTTTCCCGTGCTCAGGGGACACAAATTAACGTGTTTAGAAGACGAAAAATTTTTTGGAATTTTTTTTTTTCTTGCGCACAGGGGTGTAAATGTCCCCAGGACCCCTGAGCAGTGTAAGGGTTAATCACGAAACTCTGAAATATTGTTGGTTTTATTAACTTTTTTGTTTTTTGTTTTTAAACCGGAATATGTTTCACGCCCTCGCAACATAATCATTGTTAGAGGATTATAGATCACTGAATGTCACTGGCAGTGTTATTATAATGTCAGAGATCAGTCAGATCACAGCACTTCAGCTCTCCACCTCGCTCTCATGAGTCTAAGAGTTAGAGTGAAATAAATATAAGAAATATTGCCGGAACAACCATGGACATCTTCAAGAGAAAACTGGACTGTTTCCTAAGAGAAGTTCCGGATCAGCCGGGCTGTGGTGGGTATGTGGGCCTGCGGGCGCTCCAAGCAACAGCCTGGTGGACCAAACTCTCACAAGTCAAGCCTGGCCTCGGGCCGGGCTTGGGGAGTAGAAGAACTCCCAGAACCCCATCAACCAGGTATCAACCAGGTAAATGATCGCAAACATAGAGCATTAAATAGACCCGACTAAGATATTTACAACCTTGCTAGTAGACTAGTGCACATATCTGCAACTAATGTAAATCGTACGAGGATATTCGATCCAGTCTTTACTGAAGCTCCAGGCAGTGGAAGCTATTGCACATCTGGATTAAAAACAGTCCCGTTTAATAGTTCAGATAGATCGGATAGATCGGATCCCTGTTTGGATGCCCAGTAATAGATGTCACCGTTGTTTGGATGTCCAGTGGTGGGAGAGAAATGTTAAGACCTGGCTCCGTGCTTTAATGCCACAACACGAGAGACTTTCCTTTACAGCCGTGCGTGCTCCCCATGCTGGGGACTTTCATTTAGCAGACATTTAGCAATGCGTACATTCAAGAGACCTTTCGAACCATATGTGGCCCAGATCACATTGAGTACAAGTGCACTCACAACAAGTTGCAAGCCAATCTATGTGGCATGCAATGCCTGCAATGCAGAAGCTTGAAAGAGAGATCTTCTTTTGCATGGAGAGTGGAATTATCAGGAGAAAGCGCCAAGCCACTACGACTATATAGCCCAGGGAAGGGGTCAGGATAAGGATTTGGGATGGGACGGCGGGAAGGAAAGGTGGCCAACCACTTGGGGACGGTCGGGGATTGAACGCCGACCTGCATGAAGCGAGATCGTCGCTCTACCGTGCAGCCCAAGTGGTTAGGTTTGCAGTTTCTTCATGCAAGAAAAAATAAACTGTACATAAGCATGAAAATCCCAGCAATGAGCGAGAGAATATCACTTTCTGTGTAGTCAAAAAAATCCTGCCAGCCCAATTCTTCCTCCAGATTGAATCGTGATTTATACCTGAAAAAATGGTATCTTAGCAACTATAAAGCTAAATGCACTTTCATTATTGTAAATGCTGGCTCCATCATTGTAAATGACCTTCACATTTTGTAAACGCGGCCTCGATCACTGTAAATGATCCATTCATTAAAGTAAATTTGGCTTCTTATTGAAGAGTAAAGAGTTAAACTACCATGTTTGAGGTCTTATTATTGATGGTTCTGTATATATATATATATATATATATATATATATATATATATATATATATAATATATATATATATATATATATATATATATATATATATATATATATAAATATATATATATATATATATATATATATATATATATAATATATATATATATATATATATATATATACCTCACTATGCTGATATGTGGCAGTTTAAGCTGCCTTCTTCGCTAAGGTAAAATGTTACACACACATGTTAGGGACATTAAAAGTAGCACTCGGTGCTCGTACTGGAGTTAGCGTGTCGACTCACAATCGCTTGATTCAGGGTTGGATTCCAGGTCAGAGCAGGAATCATTCTGCTATCTTTGATACCTCTGTTCAACTAGCAGTATTTAGTAATGGTGACCCACACGATTGTTGTGGCTTGTATTATGTATTTGGTCAGTAAATGGACTAAGGGGGGGGGGGTGGATCTTTCACCTGATGACTCTGTTCACCTAGCATTAGAGAATCTGGCACCCTCGTTTTTATCACCAATCTGTAATTACTGTTCCATTTAACTCCTTAATATTTCACTAAGTACATCAAATGTGAAAATCAACTAGAGTATTTTTATTAAAATATGTAATTAAAAAAATCTTAATATGTAATAATGCTGGTATATTTTTATGTTAAATTGTAATCATCGAGTGAATTTATAAATAATAATTGGTAACATATCCCTGTTCTCAGAGATTTGAAATATAATTCAGAAAAATATGCATTACCAAAATATATATAACTGGAATACAAAATTGTTTTATCATTTTTATTGCTCCGGTAAATAAAAAAATGTGAACTTAATGAACTTTTTTGTCGAAATAATTATAATATACAGGAATGAGCTTCCGCTATGCAATGTATTGAATCTATAGGCGTAGATATGGAATCAAATTTGTATATTGAGACAACTGACTTATACAATGGAGGCCTAAAACACACACACACACACACACACACACACACACACACACACACACACACACACACACACACACACAAACTAGATATGATAGGGAAATGGGACAGGAGTCATTGCTGTAAACAACTGATGGCTAGAAAGGCGAGACCCAAGAGTCAATGCTCGATCCTGCAAGCACAAATAGGTGAGTACACACACACACACACACACACACACACACACACAAACACACACACACACACACACACACACACACACACACACTGCTGTGATACACAGTTTTTAAAAGATGAAAAATTAATATAAAGCTTCAACTCCTGTGATGTTCCTAATCTATCACACCTCTCGTACCACGTTTCTAATTTATTTATATAGCCTCCAGCCATTACTTACGCGTCCTGATAATGACCCAAGACGGATCGAAACGTCGGCACATTACTTATATATGTGCTGGTTGGGTGTTCAAAATGTTCCGCCAAGTTGTTGTGGCTTGCTTTCTGCAAACAATTTAAAGACAGTGTCAGATCACCAGAGGGGGGGGGGGGGTGGAGATGCAAGGGGGGCTTAGGATAAAGGTGTAGATATAAGGTAGATAAGGTAGAGTAATACGTCTACCTACTTCTACCTACTACCTGGATGAGTGGGTTGACCTGGATGAGTCTGGTATGACTAACGACATAGATTCTTGCAAGGTCGGTGTTCGATCCCCAGTTGATCCAAGGGAATGAACTCCATGCATTCACTTCATTCACCAGTTCCTCACATTATCCCCGAGACTTATACAGCCATTCTAAAGTAACTTATCCTAATAATTACTGACTTTGAGAGTTACATAGCTGAAGAACGGAGGTAAACTCACTTTATGTTATTTCTCTCTAGAGGGATACTAAAGCTGTAGCCTCTCTTTAGTATACTATTCCCTGGACTGTGAGGTCTTCCAGTTTACATATACGTCAAGTCCCACATTGTATATATATGTATAGCATTGTGTAATATTCCAGTTTCCAGTTGAGCTGTTCTGTGAAATTTTCCAGTTTCCTGTTGAGCTAGGATGTTAAACATTCCAGTTCCCAACTGACCTTTGACCTCTAAAGCCCATGACAAATCAAAAAAATCTGACCCTACCATATTTAACAAATAAATCGGGTTTTTTTATAATAATTCCATTGGAGGACTTTCAGTCTAGATTACGAAGCCCGAGAAGAATAACAGTGACGACCTTTCAAACACTCCCTTGACCTGTAGAGGTACACGAGGACTCAAGACACTCTTCCGGGTTGAACTACACTTCAAGGTGATTAGGAAATGGCTGCTTTGTTACATGGGGAGGGGGGGCGGAGGAGGCCATTGGTGTCCTTTGTCTATTGGTGGAATTCCATGATTGGTCTGGAGGGTCGAATTTCCTTCCCCCAGAGCTGTTATTCCTTGTTATAGTTGTAATTAATGGTTTATGATTTATGTTTTAGATTTATAGAGAGTGACAGAGAGAAATAGACTGACAGAGTGAGAGACTGA
Organism: Procambarus virginalis; assembly: GCA_020271785.1. NCBI lineage: Eukaryota > Metazoa > Arthropoda > Malacostraca > Decapoda > Cambaridae > Procambarus > Procambarus virginalis. Next base: position 19,875 of record WNGS01090089.1, read on the forward strand.
CAGAGAGAGATGACAGAGAGACAGACAGCGACAGAAACAGAGACAGACAAATTAATAATATAATTACGAGAAAGTCTGCTAAATATAACCCCATACATTACCACACAACAGAATAGAACCCAAAACTTCACAATAACGTCCTACGTGTATTAAATGCTGCACTTTAAAATAAACCACTCAGCATGGCCTGATGCTAAGGAATGCCCCAGCGGAGGGCATCAAGCATCGAGCCACAGGAGCAGATCTTTTACATGCTAACTAGACGCAAATTGGTTGAAATTCAATTTGTCGAGGGTGTTGACCCCTTGACTGCTTCTTAATCATGCTTGAAAGTTTTCTAGTTTCTGCAGGTTTTATATATATATATATATATATATATATATATATATATATATATATATATATATAATTAATAGGGTATTAAAAGTATCAACACAAGACAGAACAAGAAACTATGGGGATAAATTGGATAAGTTTTGATTTAGGTAAGACTGGGTAAATACTGAACATAAATACTTAGAACATAAGAATGAAATAAACTTTAGAAGGCCTGTTGGCCCATACGAGGCAGCTCCTACTTATAACCACCCAATTTGATTTATATATGTCTAACCTATGCTTGAAACAATCGAGGGATCCTACTTCCATTACGATACACAGTAATTGGTTCCACAAATCAACGACCTATTACCGAACCAGTATTTACCAGTCTTACCTAAATCAAAACTTATCCAATTTATCCCCATGGTTTCGTGTTCTGTCTTGTGTTGATACTTTAATACCCCTATTAATATCCGCTTGGTATTGTCCTCTTTATCTACTTGTTCCCCTCTATCATTTCACCCCTAATTCTTCGCCTAGCATTCACAGTGCTAGCATGCCTAGAACATTATTTCTAGTATGTTAATATCGAGAGAAGAGAGAGAGAGAGGGAGAGAGAGAGAGAGAGAGAGAGAGATAGAGAGAGAGAGAGAGAGGAGGTGACATCACACATTCGTATTTGTAAAGGTTAGACTGGCCTCTTGGATGGCTAGTCTATCCAGGTCCACTGCCTCTGGGATAGGCAAGCTGTCCACTCATTACTGGAGCAAACTAACCACTTCCCTGATGACTCCTGACCACACTAATTATAATTAGCCGGCCTTTTATGCAAAATTAGCCACACACTTGTTCCAAGTTTCGATAATTAATCCATTTTAGCCATCATTTTCTGAGGATAATGCGTTGCAACTCATCACGAATGATTGCATATGATCAAGACAGTGAGCTAATGCTAATATGTAGTTTTGAGGTTTGAATTTGGGGGGATTTGTGTGTTGTGTAGTGGGGGGGGGGGATTTGTGTGTTGTGTAGGTGTGGGAGGGATTTGTGTGTTGTGTAGTGTGTGGGGATTT